>SNQJ01S0033043.1:37753-50362 GCA_010110895.2 Picea sitchensis | reverse complement strand
ATATATATATATATATATATATACATTGTAATGAGCATTCTGCGACAGTGGAGTAATGACGCTAGAGTAAACTGACTACATTAGAATCCTGGAGTACTAAGTGGATAGATAATCATATAAGTAGGCAATTTTATTCCAAAGAAAAGGGAAAAACTCCATGGACCCCATTACATGAAGACTATATATATATATAATTCAAGATAGATATGACAATAAGTTAGGAATGACTTTTTTAATCAAAGACTTACCTACAGCATAAACCACCTTTTTTTGTCATAATAACAATTCTATCTATTTTTATTCTGGTGAGCAGGCCTATAAAGGCTTATTCAATAATGGTAATAGAAAACAAAAGGTAAATAACACCCGATGCATAAATCCAAAATTAATAACGTTGTTATCTAATCTCTGGTGAGTAGACTAGTAAAGGCTTATTCATCAATGATAATTGAAACAGAAGGTAAATAACTTGTGATGCGTAAACCCAAAACTAAATTTTACATCAAAATTAAGTATAAACGAAATCTGGGAATCATCGCACATTTTCTGGGAAAGAACAAAACCCTTAAACGTATCACTATGCATGGCCAAATCATTTTGGGAAAGGGACTGTACAATCAATAATAAGATTCAATTCTGGAAACAAAAAAAAAAGCTAGAATAGCTCAAGAAAGAATTTGAATCTGTAGTACCAAAACCATCCTCGAAATATATAGAGGAGAGTAATTTAGAATCCCGAATTCACAACAAATTAACACACAATATATAATGAGCACATTACTGAATAGAACGACTATCTAGTTATCAAAGTCCAACCAGGCGCAAGTTGTGCGGGTTGATCTATATACCAAAATTATTTATACAATTCAAGGCGTACCCCATATCAACTATCACAGAACTTGGAATTAAAAATGCTCAAACATTAGGAATGGAACAGAGCCAATACAAGCGGTGTATGTAATCTCGAAATAACTTAGATACTGTGTTGGAACCCGAATACCTTTTGAAGGAGTGAAGAGGGC
This sequence comes from Picea sitchensis, assembly GCA_010110895.2. Lineage (NCBI taxonomy): Eukaryota > Viridiplantae > Streptophyta > Pinopsida > Pinales > Pinaceae > Picea > Picea sitchensis. The sequence continues at coordinate 49,340 of SNQJ01S0033043.1, read as the reverse complement.
GTCCCCATGCTTCGTCGTATCCGCACCTGCACAAAATAATGAGAAGCATTATAACATAACCAATAGGGTAATATGTTTAAGTTAGAGAACAAAAAGTAACTAGAAAGGGGGTCGATGAATACTTAACTAAAGTACAGGATTTGTGCCTTCTTCCATCACGCTACACCTCCCGGGCCGAAAGGGGAAGAGGAGTTTGTGCCTCCCTGATGCGTACCCTCGCACATCGAGGGGCCCATCATTAGTAATAGATACCAGTGTCTAATCCAAAGAAATATTGCAGGAAAAAATGAAAACTGTATAATGAACATGGTAAATATAAAGCCATTGTAACATTTCAAACATAAACAGAAAGGATTTGAAATGCTTTCAACCTTTGGAAAAATTTGCTTCTAATCAATGAAATGACACTAGCGAACACTATAGTCAAACACAGAAGATCATTGATGTACCAATAACTAACCAACGGAGGAAACCAGGTCCAATAACAAGGGTTAAATTAAAATGAATATTTCGAGTGCACTTTTATAATAGACGTTGTGATATGAGGAATGGCTTGGTCTCGACAGGATGAATGGTGCAGTGACAAGGGGTAAACTATGATAAGACCCAAAACCTTGCCAAGAGAACCCGACTCCTTTTTACCACAATACCCTGGAAGTAAGACGAGGATACTATTGAGGACTAACCAAGAACAGAGGTATGCAGAGACCTACATATGAGGCAGAGTGATTTGAACGCGTAAATAAAAGAATAGCCAAAGGTAAACTTACCGCATAGAGCTGTTGTAAAGACGTTCCACCCAAAATATCCACCCATCTAGCACAGGAGCTAGAACCGTGAACTCTTGGCCACGATGCTAAAGCCAAACAAAGGAATGGTCTGTAATGTCTAACCCTCCTTCACAAAAACCATAACCAGTGTGCAAACGAAAATGGACTGAGACGGTGCTTCCTCATTCACCAAACGAAAACCAGAATGAGAGTGAAAGTACGGGAGTAACCTCCGAATGGAGTAAAGGGGAGGAGGTTTCGTACTTGGACCATGTGATCATAGGGTAATTATTGACATCTCCTTAGGGCATGCCAGTCAAGCTCTGAATCGAATAGACATATTCCAGGTGCTTTAAATGTGCAGATAGGCCTTTAAGGCACAAGGTTTTCCACCTATATCAGTTGATAAGAGTATTAATGGCAAGGTAACCAGATGGCTTTCTTACTTCACCGTTATATGTTGAACCCAACTACCTTGCATTAAACACCCGAGGTGGATAGCCCTTGTCGTTACCTAATGAGTAGTTTGTTAGTACGATCGTAACCATAACCTTCACAAGTTAATCCTCTATGCACTTTATTTCAAGGTGCAAGTTTAATGTCCGAGGTTATACCCATTATAACCTTTGTTTCTGAATAGTGTTAACTTCTTCATGTTGATCTTATAATGATATATACATATATCAAATTGAGCATCATAAGGCCTTACATCTCTAACCTCGCAATGTATGATAGCGACTCTAAGTAACTACTTCTCCATATCATAAAGTGGCTTTGGAAATGAAACAGTAGATAATAATAAGTTGCCATGAAACGAGATGTCCCTAGTTATGGACCTATGTTCATATACAACACAATACCGAAATAGGAAGCGATGACTTTATGTTAAATCAGATAGAGGAGTGAAAGGTAATAAGACTGATGTACCTTAGGGTTTACAAGTGACTGAAAAGCCTCAAGAACACAAAACCAACTCAACGTCCCCAATTAAAAAAATTATGTAAATTTTGAGGTACATGACATATGGTATCAGAGCAAAAAGGTGACAACACTGGACCTGAATATGGCCACAATAGTTACTTATTATATATATATATATATATATATATATATATATATCGATTTATGTATATATATATATATATATATATATATCGATTTATGTAAAAACTAACAAAAATCTTATGGTTACAAACAAAAAGCTATTTTTGTTTTGTGTTAATTATGGCAGCTCAGGACGATGCAGAAATCAGGATGGGAGAAAACCCGCAGCAGGGACCCCCTGGAGATCCAAGACAGAACAGTGACGGAAGTTCACCCACATAAGTGTTAGAAACAATGAGGAACCTTATTGTTGAATTACAGATTTTCAAAGCGGACAATGAAAAATTGAAAAAAGCACAACAGGAACAACAAGAGATAAATGAAGTCCTTCTATGTAGTATAGTGACCAAGAAAATCCCAAAAGACAACAACCACGAGGAAGAAGTCAACAAAAGGGCTTCCAAGAACTCAGGGCCAGAAACAGAAAAAGGAGATAGTTCGTCGGAAGGAACACCTTCAGCTGAAGAAAAAACTAAATTTGACAGAAAAAGAAAACAAGTAGACCACCATGAAGGAGAATTTTAAAAGATTAAACCATCTACCTTTGATGGAGAATCTAAGACGGGAGAGGAAGTTGAAGCATGGCTGTTGGACATCAAAAAATATTTCCAAATCTACAACTATTCCAGCAACATGAAGGTCAAAATGGCTATCTACAATCTGAAAGGGAAGGCCAACATTTGGTGGCAGGACCTGAAATTGGCCAAGGGCCTAATGGAAAAATAGTTGGAATGGTCTGACTGTAAGAAGTATTTCAAGAAACAATACCTTTCAGAAAGTTACTATGAAAGAAAGAAAAAAGAGCTCTACGAGTTACGACTTGGACAGATGGCAATGGAGGACCTTATAAATAAATTTTTAGAACTGTTAAGGTTTGTACCGTACATCCGAGAGGATAAAGTAAAAATTCAGCGATTTCTAAGCTACCTACCACAGTCCTACAAGGAGATAATTGAATTTGACAACCCCAAATCCTTGAGAAAAGTATTCAGGAAAGCCTGAATGTGCTACGATCTGTATAAACAATGGGTAGAGCTTCCCAAAGCATGGAAGGATAAGAAACAAGAACAAATGAACCAACAGAAGAAGGAGTACCAGCCAACTCCTTATCGGAATACAACAAAATGTTTTCCGAGAAAGGATTTTCACTCCAACCATCCGAATATGCAAGGTAGTGGTAAACCAGTAAACCTGGCGATGAAGAAGTTTGGAGACAATCCCCGCGAGCCATTAAAGTGTTGGGAATGTGGAGAGCCTCATCTAAGGAGGAAATGTTTGTGTTTGAGTTCAACAAATAGAACTGTTGTTCACAATCTGCTGGAAGCCTTGACAGTGGGAGATGTGGGCAGAAGCCTACATCGAATAAATGCAACCATAGATGGTCAACAAGCTGACCACCAGTCCTCGGTTGTAGAAATTGAAGGTAAAATCAATGACACTCGAATTTTTGTTTTAATTGACCCTGGAGCTACGTTAAGTTATATTACACCTAATGTGGTTGAGTCAAACAAACTTAAGCAACTGAAGCACGTGAAATCATGGCTTGTACAATTAGCGACTGGTACTAAAAGAAAGGTAGTGGAGCTTGTTCTAGATTTTTAGTTCAGCTTAGACGGTCAAAGTATAAAGACCATTCTGCACATCCTACCACTAGGATCTTACAATATGATTATTGGGATGGACTGGTTGGAAGGACACAAAGCAATATTAAATTGATATACAAAGACGCTTAGCTATAAGGAAGATTCTGATACTACCAGAATAACCCAAGGTATACCAAAACCGGTATCAGTCAAACAAATTTCAGCGACGCAACTAAAGAAATGTATGAGAAAGGGATGTCAAGTTTATGCCATCCAAGTGATGAATCTAGCAGAAAAGGAGGATAAGCCAAAGTTGGAAGACTTTTCTATCCTACGTGATTTCAGAGACATGTTTGTGGATGAGATACCAGAATTACCCCCTAGAAGGGAAATAGGCTTCTCCATAGATGTGTTACTCGGTTCTACCCCTATCTCAAAGGTGCCTTACCGAATGAGTCTACCAGGACTGACAGAATTAAAAATACAATTACAGGAATTGTTGGACAAAGAGTACATCAGACCGAGTGTCTCACCTTGGGGAGCAACAACGCTCTTTGTTAAAAACAAGGATGGTACTCTAAGATTATGTATTGATTATAGACAAATGAACAAAATGACTATTAAGAATAAATACCCCTTACCAAGGATAAATGATCTATTCGATCAAGTGGGGGGGGGGGCAAGATCTTTTCAAAACTTGATTTACGATCTGGTTATCATCAAGTTCGGATAAAAAACGAGGACATAAACAAAACAACATTTCAGACAAGATACAGACATTATGAGTTTGTAGTCATACCTTTCGGACTCACTAACTCCCCAACCACGTTTATGTGCCTAATGAACAGTATTTTCAGTGAGTACTTGGACAAGTTCGTGGTAGTATTCATCGACAATATCCTAGTCTATTCAAAGATAGAGGAGGAACATGAGGAACACTTAAGAATAGTGCTGCAAACATTAAGGGAGCAAAAACTGTATGCCAATTTCGACATGTGTGACTTCTATCAGAAAGAAATACAATATCTTGGACATGTAATTTCAGTAGAGGGCATTGTCATAGACCCAGAAAAGATAAAATCCATTAGGGAATGGCCAGTACCTAAATATCTAGCGGATATACGGTCGTTCATGGGAATCACTAGATATTACTGCCGGTTTATAGAAGGGTTTTCCAAGATAGCCTACCCTATCACATCATTACAGAAGAAAGGAACCAGGTTTAACTGGTCAAAGAAATGTCAAGGCAGCTTCAATAAACTAAAGGAGTTATTGACAATGACACCCATATTGAAGGTAGCAGACCCAGATAAAGACTTCACTGTATGTGTTGATGCAAGTAAGGAAGGACTAGGTGGTGTCCTAACCTAGGAAGGACACGTTATTTGCTATGAGTCTCGGAAATTGAAGGAACACGAGAAAAATTATATCACTCATGACTTAGAATTAGAAACAGTAATACACACCGTAAAGATGTGGCAACACTACATAAGGGGCAGAAGATTCTTATTATTAATAGACAATAGCGGGGTAAAATATATGTTTAACCAAACAGATCTTAACACAAGGCAAGCAAGGTGGTTAGCCTTCTTGAGCGAATTAGACTTCAAGGTCAGACATATCAAGGGCAAGGAAAATAAGGTAGCAAACGCTTTAAGTATAAGAATCCATGGGTTATTTGAGATGAATGTTAGCAGGGCAGAAAGTGATCTGGAAGGAAGAATAAGGATGGCAGGTGTTGATGACGAAAACTATACTAAAATAATGATAGAAATACCGAACAATACTGCGAACTTAGAGAAACCAAATCTAAGTATTGACGAGAAGGGACTGTTACGGTTTAAAAACATACTTTACATACCAGATTCAACAGGGTTAAAATTAACAATCTTGGACGAAGTACATAAAAATCCGTATTTTGGCCACCCAGGTTACCAGAAAATGATAACAACACTGAGGAAATTATTTTATTGGCCTAACATGAAGGGAGAAACAAAAAAATACTTGGCTAGGTGCCAAGATTGTCAGCAGGTTAAGGCCGAGCACCAACATCCAGTCGGCCTATTACAGCCATTGCCAGTACAAGAATGGAAATGGGAGACTATATCACTCAACTTTATAACAGGTTTTTCTAAAACTCAGAAACAGAATGACTCTATCATTGTTGTAATCGATAAACTCAGTAAGTATGCATACTTTATTGTTGTAAAGTCTACTTTTAAAGTTATAAACATTCTTGAAATATTCATGAAATAAATCTTTAGACTGCATGGTATTCCTAAAATGGTGATTTCAGATAGAGACGTAAAATTCACATCCACCTTTTGGAAGGAATTTTTTGCAGGGCTCAATACCCACTTGAATTTCAGTACAAGTTATCATCCACAAATGGATGGACGAACCGAAAGGACAAACTAGATCATAGAGGATATGCTCTACATGTATGTAAGAACAAGACCGAACAAGTGGGAAGACTATCTGCACTTGGTAGAATTTGCATATAACAATGGGTACCAAACATCGGCTAAGTTAAGCCCTTTCGAAATATTGTACAACAGAAAATGTATGACTCCAATTAGCTGGGATAACCCGAATGACAGACTCATGGTCAGACCAGAAATGCTCTAAGAAATGGAGAACATGGTTAGAAAGGTACAATTAAACTTGAAAGAAGCACAGGATAGACAAAAGAGTTATGCAGATCAGAAAAGAAGGCACCTAGAATTTCAAACAAGAGACCATGTTTATTTAAAAGTCAAAGCCCGAAAAATCTCGTTGAAGTTAGGGAACTGTGCCAAGTTGGCACCCAAGTTTTGTGGGCCCTTTGATATACTAGCTCGAATTGGACCCATAGAATACCAACTTGCACTTCCAGCTAATCTAAAAATTCATAATGTATTTCATGTTTCATTGTTGAAAAAGTATATTCATGACCCTACTCATATGATTGATTGGAACTTGGTGCAGGTGGAACCCGAAGGCAAGTTCTAGGTGGAACCCCTATGCATTCTGAACTGGAGAGAAATAGCACATCGGAACAGAGCCATCACTCAGGTAAAGGTGCAATGGAAGCACTTTAGTCCCGAGGAGGCCACTTGGGAGTTGGAAGGAGATTTGCGGAAATCTCATCCAATTTTGTTCCAAGAAAGGAACGAACACTGAGGACAGTGTTTTATTTAAGGGCGAAAGGATGTGACATCCCCCAAAAAATAAAGAAATAAAAAATATATATTTTAGAATCTAAAATTGCTGGAAATTTATTTCCGTTTTTAGAAAATTTGAAATTGGAATTTTTTTTCCATTTATGGCAATTCCAAATTTTGAATTTTATAATTGTAATAAATGATCTTGACTGTTGGGCAGAGATCTGATTTGTCCCAACTAGCTACTTGACTATGACACTTGTATGAAAAATAAAAAAATAGAATATTTTATATTGATTGCAGGAGGACAAATGGAACAACCATGTTAAATTTAGCTGACCATGACTCCATGAGTGGGGAACACGTTGGAATTAACTATGGGATGATTGTTACAAGTGGAAAATTAGTGATTTGTCCAATGGCATCCCCTGAAAATCAGAGATTTAGAAAGCTGTGAAAATTCCCCAAGGGAGGGAAAAAGACCTAGGCAAACTAATAAAGAGCATATGCGAGGAGGCAGGATGCTGCCAAGTATGCTGGGGAGAGAAGACTACAAAATTTTGTTCTTTTTGTTATGAGCACTATTATGGGAGTGTGAGGTAAGAAGGGATACTGCTGGAATTCGAAGGACATTGCTGGAGAGGAGATTTCAATTCGCCCTCATGGACTCATGGTCAGGCTAGGGGGTGAATCGAGCAAGTAGATTGCCTGCCTTGTTCTACAGTTGGGAGGAACGTGGTTGTTCCCTTTGTCTTCCCGTAAATTTGGTTTAGGTATGTAACTCTACCTTATCCTAGTCAAATCTTATGTGTTGTAATCTGTTTACTTCTATGTATTAATTTATGGTTGAATGCTGTGGGGAAAGATCTAACATTTTACTTCATAGTTGTTGGCTAGAAGTGGACTCTTTTATTTAGTTGTGATGATGAGTAATTACTAATATCTTGGACTGTACCAAACGACGAAACAAATTCTGTAGTACTTACAAGCCCCATAACAGACTGGATTTCAGACTACCGTTATCTTCTTAGTTAATTCTGTCAAGTAAAATGAAATAAGATTGTTGCGTAAATACTAGAAGCCACGCGCACCAATAGTTGTGGCGGATTTCATTTCCTRTAGATGCTTATAGTATACAATGAGCCTCCTCGAATGAGTATAMCATTCATAATCAAACAAATATACCCTACAATATTGAAKTACTAGTGGATAWACATGTAAACCTGTATAGTTATTTTTATACCGATATATATAGATATACATTGTAATGGGAATTCTGCAACAGTGGAGTAATGAGGCTAGAGTAAACTGACTACATCAGAATCCTGAAGTACTAAGTGGATAGATAATCATATAAGTAGGAAATTTTATTCCAAAGAAAAGGGAAAAACTCCATGGACCCCATTACAGGAAGACTATATATATATATATATAATTCAATATAGATATGACAGTAAGTTAGGAACGACTTTGTTAATCAAAGACTTACCTAAAGCATAAACGTCAATTTTTTGTTGTAATAATAATGCTATCTAGTTTTCTTCTGGTGAGCAGGCCTATAAGGGCTTATTCAATAATGGTAGTAGAGAATAGAAGGTAAATAGCACACGATGCATAAATCCAAAACTAATAACGTTTCTATCTAATCTCTGGTGAGTAGACTGGTAAAGGCTTATTCAACAATGATAATTGAAACATAAGGTAAATAGCTTGTGATGCGTAAACCCAAAACTAGATTTTACATCAAAATTAAGTATAAATGAAATCTGGGAATCATCGCACATTTTTTGGGAAAGAACAAAACCCTTAAGCGTATCACTATGCATGGCCAAATAATTTCGGGAAAGGGACTGTATAATCAATAATAAGATTCAATTCTGGAAACAAAAAAAGAGCTAGAATAGCACAAGAAAGAATTTGAATCTGTAGTACCAAAACCATCCTCGAAATATATAGAGGGGAGTACTTTAGAATCCCGAATCCACAAAAAATTAACACACAATATATAATGAGCACATTACTTAATAGAACGATTGTCTAGTTATCAAAGTCCAACCAGGTGCAAGCTATGTGGGTTGTTCTATATACCAAAATTATTTATACAATTCAAGGCGTACCCCATATCAACTATCACAGAACTTGGAATTAAAAATCCTCAGACATTAGGAATGGAATAGAGCCTGGACCAGTGGTGTATGTAATCTCGAAATAACTTAGATATTGTGTTGGAACCCGAATACCTTTTGAAGGAGTGAAGAGGGCATACCCATGCTTCGGCGTGTCCACACCTGCACAAAATAATGAGAAGCATTATAACATAACCAACAGGATAATATGTTTAAGTTACAGAACATAAAGTAACTAAAAAGGGGGCCGGTGAATACTTAACTGAAGCAGAGGATTTGTTCCTTCTTCCATCGCGCTACACCTCCCGGACCGAAAGGGGAAGAGAAGTTCGTTCCTCCCTGATGGGTACCCTCGCACATCAAGGGGCCCATCATTAGTAATAGATACCAGTGTCTAATCCAAAGAAATATTGCAGGAAAAAATGAAAGGTGTATAATGAACATGGTAAATATAAAGCCATTGTAACATTTCAAACATAAACAGAAAGGATTTGAAATGCTTTCAACCTTTGGAAAACTTTTCTTCTAATCAATGCAATGACACTAGCGAACGCTATAGTCAAACACAGAAGATCATAAATGTACCAAGGACTAACCAACGAAGGACATATCCCAGGYRCTTTAAATGTGCAGACATGCCTTTAAGGCACAAGGGTTTCCACCTGTATCAGTTGATAAGAATATTAATGGCAAGGTAACCGGATGGCTTTCTTACTGCATCGTTATATGTTGAACCCAACCACCTTGCATTAAACACCCGAGGYAGATAGCCCTTGTCGTTACCTAACGAGTAGTTTGTTGGTACGATCGTAACCATAACCTTCACAAGTTAATCCTCTGTGCACTTTATTTCAAGGTGCAAGTTTAATGTCTGAGGTTATACCCATTATAACCTTTGTTTCCGAATAGTGTTAACTTCTCCATGTTGATCTTATAAAGATATATACATATATCGGATTGAGCATCATAAGGCCTTACATCTCTAACCTCACAGTGTATGATAACGACTCTAAGTAGCTACTTCTCCATATCATAAAGTGGATTTGGAAATGAAACAATAGATAATAATAAGTTGCCATGAAACGAGATGTCCCTAGTTATGGACCTATGTTCGTATACAACACAATACCGAAATAGGAAGCGACGACTTTATGTTAAATCGGATAGAGGAGTGAAAGGCAATAAGAATAATGTACCTTAGGGTTGACAAGTGACTGAAAAGCCTCAAGGACACAAAACCAACTCAACATCCCCAATTAATTTTTTTTTATGTAAATTTTGAGGTACATTACACTCAACCATTTGCTTCTTGTGCATATCATTTTCTCAACCAACCTTGTTCCTATACCTCTCACTAGATCCTCTTAAAACATTTATTTTCAATCTTTAGTGTGCAAATTGGACCTAGTTTACCTAATTTGTGGTTGAGGTGCACCTTTCCTCCCATGGCTCGTTTAGTTGTTCTCATCTCCCTCTTTCACGTCTCAACCTATGTGACTTGATTCTTAGTTGTTCTATTCCTTTTTTTCATGCAATGAGATATTAATATTCAAGTAGTTTTGGGTTCTTATCTCCTCATGTCTGTAGAAGTTGTATATGTAGTATTCTTGTATTACTATTTTTTCTTTTGATGTGTTTCTTGTAGAATTCTTGTATGTGACTTTCAACACCTTTCAATCCTGTGATCACTTTACTTCTTCTCTCACCCACTCGTTTCCCTTAAGATAGAATCCTCCTTTCTCCTTTTTAACACAACTTGGTTAATTTTAACTAGAATCATGTTGCTATCAATTGTTTCCATTTTCTATTTATACATGATCACTTTTCTATGTGTCGCCAATTCCATTGAGTACCTCATATGAGATAGTCCATTTTACTCTTAAATAACTTGTTATCAAGGATTTTTGTAGTTGCTTTATCTAATTATATATATATATATATATATATATATGTGTGTGTTTTTGGATATACTTATCATCATTTGACATCTAATTTTCAACTAAAATAATGTCTTCCACCCTTATCATATATTATTTTATTTTCCTCATAATTCATAGCATAACTTCCTATTTGTCTCTCAACCTTCTACCATGGACATTGACTAAATATACCATCATCCACTAGAAATAATTTCCTTTTCATCTACAACTATACTTATCCTATTTTGGTTTTCCTTCCAAATTGTAAGTTATCACCATTACTAATTTACTTTTTTTACTCTCTTCATTTCATATATGCTATGCTTAATGTTGTTACTTACCAAATCAACTTTTCATGTCCCTTGTTTATTTACATTCACTTTTCCATATCTCTATGGCGTGTATATCCCCATAGACTAAGTATATATGCCTCGTTGGTATTTTCATTTCCAATATCAATTTTTTATTTTTATTTTTAATTTTCCATCACCTTTAATATTTTTCTTTAATTCCTCTCATTTATTTTGTTCCCTTGTATGTAGATCTTGTCATATTATTGAAGCTACAAAGATTCTCACCTTCCATGCAACCAACAACAAACATATGCCCTTACTTGGAATAACAAACTAAAAGCAACATAATCACATGTATACTCTATCATATATACTTTTAAGAACTTTTTTAATTATAACCATTGTATTTTTTATACAATACAATAACACTTTTCATATGCACACAAAGATTCCTCTTTGAACATTTTCACTACATTCAATTACCAATTTACATCACTCTTTTAGAGTGCATGCTATTAATTATTATTCTTGCCCATTTTATGTTTTCTATTACTTTTTTCAATAATATTTTCACTTTGATCATTTATGCCACATTGCACAGAAACTTTTCCACTATAGTTGTATCATTCTTCCTTTTACCACTAATGAT
>SNQJ01S0033043.1:16262-37743 GCA_010110895.2 Picea sitchensis | reverse complement strand
AACCATGCACCAGGTTTTCTCGGATTACCTGTAACCATGCTTTACATAGTGGTTTCTAGATTACCACGAACTTTTCACATTAGGGGGTATACAATGGCTCAGGTACATAGAATTTTCTAGGACCACTACATCAAAATATCCTACTCTTGCTTTCAATTACATGTCTCACAAATAACATAACTATGCACACCTTCAAACCAAAAAATATCAAATAACAATACTTGTAAAATCATAACTCAATCATAACTCTGTGAGTCCGACGGAATGAGCACGTACACCTCACTTCATTTCGCTATAACTCCTCCATGTAATGACGCGAACAACAACAAACTCCAACAATAATAGCCTGTAGCTTTACGACTCCTTGACTCAACAATTTCAGCTCCTTGCACATCTGGAACCCCTTATAAAAGGCATAGATATTCCCCAAGTTCCCACTGGGCACAATGACCCAATCTAGCACCTCCCAATTGAACTGTTGTAGGATCTCGATGGCTACGATCTTCTACCCCTCCAACCGCAGGCTGTTAAGTGAATTGGCCAGATAGATCGGTAACTCTGCAGTCACCTCCTGGATCAGCCTCATACACCCATTGAAATCAGTATCGATATTGAGCACCAACGCACCATTGCCAATGGTGTTTCTTGATGAACTGCTTGTCAACCCAGCGGATCCTCGATCGGTCCACTCCGTGCCCTTTCCTCCAAAATCCGTGACTCCAGACATAGAACTTCGTTCTATATTTCCAGAAGAACTCATAGCTTAGGCCTGACAAGATCCTGTTGCGAAAAGCATTGAATAAAGGTTTCCACTACCAGTATTTGACGATGTCAATGGCAACAAGCCAGACAAAGGCTTCTGTCCTTGCGAGTAATCATACTTGGAGGGAGGCGGCATAACTCGAAGCATGTTTTTCGGCGACTGTGCATCAACAAACTCAGAGGCAACAGTGTCCATTGTATTCACTTGCGAATGACTGCCTGGGGTACCTGAACCTGCGGCCAACCAGAAAGGCAGTGGAAATATGCAATTTCGTGGCTACAATGAACTAGGGAACCACGGGTCAATTTGCTCCCATTACGCAGCGATTTCGTGGTTTTCCACCAGCAACAATTTCTTGGCTTTCAGATTTGACACCAGCAGCGATTTCGTGGCATCCATACTTCTTTTCTCAGTGGAAGCGCCTTCTATGGTAGCGGATCTATCATCAGCAATATGTGATCTTCTCAAGCACACCCAAAGGCGCACTCTAACAACAAAACACAATGACCAGTTTCTCTTCACACACTACACAAACATACTACTCTATTCTCCACTTGTTCCTGGGCACTCCCGTGAGGGAGTCACGCCTAGCCCTAAGGTTCTGATACCATGTTAAAATGGGAGAGTAGAGTGATAAACAAATATTCTATTGCTTACAATATCAATACAATGGACTCTATTATATAGAGTGTACAGGTTGTTATCAGATCTAACTTATTCTAAAGATAACTGGAGAGGTTGAGAGAAAATCTCAACCACACACCAAACTAGGATCTCACCAATCCAACTCTCTAACAACCTCTTAATAATAGGATCACACAACTCACGTAGAGATTAACTCTACCTCTCAATACATTAGCAAGTATATTAGATAAGTAGGAATTATATATTCCAACACTTATCACATCTTTTTAATTTTTAACACATTTTGTTAGAAAATACAAGTATGGGCTCAATAACACACTCATCAATACTATGTGTCAGAAACCATCAGTGTTGATCTAACAACTTTAACTCTTTCACCAAGTCAAGTTTATCCTAACATTTTCCATTTAAACTTGATTTGGGATTTCCCATAACCAAATTCCAACAAACCTCCCTCAAAATCCAAAATCCAACATTCTCCCTCTACCAATATCCATTTACATTCAGGCCCATTAAAATTAAATTTTAAAAATTTTATTTTTCATTGTTATTATCCTAACATTTATACCGCCATCATGCCATTCCTCCATCTTTCTTGATATTCGATGCTTCTTGGTAGATCTGCAAACATCCAATCCATATATCTTTCGCACAGTCCGATCCAAATTAGCCAAATGAGCTTTCATCACTCACCTTCACCTGGAGGCCCTCTACACTCACATGCACCTGGCTATGTGGCTTCACCATCCACACGCGATTCTTCCTTTATTCTTTAAGTCTCTCGTTGCCTTCAACTTCCCTTAGGGATTTAAACCCTAGTCTACTTTGTACTCCAAGTTCCCCTAGTAATTTAAACCCTAATTTAGTGTATTGCCACAAACATGTCTTTTTTTTCATCATTGTTGACCATAACTATTATACCAGTTGTTAGGAAATAAAAAAGACAAGATAAATAAAAATATCAAGACCATAGAAACAACACACATAGATCACACAAGATTTACCCTAGAAAACCCTTGTGGAAAAACCAACCAACAATAGATCTATTATTGCCCTTGAACAAACCTAGCCAAGTTGGCTAATCTCCTAGCTATGATCAAGTGAGCTTTCACCGCTCAACTCTTCACACATTAGAATGGAGTATCACCATCCTTTTATAGGCTTTCATTACATGCATATTTTCACGCATTAGAATTATGGAGTATCACAAGCCTTTTATATGATTTTATTACATGTAATCCACAAACTCAATACCGCTAGTCACCAATAGCATGTGCCCAAAACCACCAATGTTGACCTAACAAATTTATTTCACGAGTCAAGTTTATCCTAAAATTCCTCCCTTTAAACTCGACTTGGGTTTTCCCATGACCAAATCCTACCATTCTCCCCTTTAAAGTTGAGTTGGGGTTTCCCATGAACAAATCCTCCAAACCTCCCTCAAAGTCTAGGAATCGCATGTTCCCCCTATCACCTTCGTCTACTTCTAGTATTTACAATCCTATGCCCATTTACATTCAACTCCATTGTTTTTTATTTATTTTTCATCGTTGTTATCCCTCCACTTATGTTGCCATCCTCTTTCCTTTCCATTCCTCTAGCTCTTGATGCTCCATTTTTGCAAGACAATAGATCCAACCACACTTGACATATCCATCCAATGCAAGCATCCAAGCCATATATCCTTCGCACACTCCGAGCCAAAATGGCCAAATGAGCCTTCACCGTTCACCTGTAGGCCCTATGCATGCACATGCACTGACTCCCATGGATTCACCATCCACATGGGGATCTTCCTCCATTCTTTAAGTCTCTAGTGGCCTTCAACCTCCCGTAGGGATGTAAACCCTAGCTATGTACTCTAGTAGCTGGGTCTTTCTTTTCATCATCCTTAACCATTCATGTGATACTAGTTGTTAGGAAATACAAATTTTGAGAGAGGTAAAAATAATAAAAACATATGAACATGCACACATAAATAGCATTAGATTTATTAGTGTCCTTGACCAAACTTCACCAAGTCCAACTTTCTAATCTTGACCAAGTGAATCTTCACCTTTGAATTCTCAACATATTACCATGGTGTATCACCAACTATTTATAACCTTTCATTACATGTAATCCATAGGTTACCAATACTATGTACTCCTAACAACTTTGACTCTTTCATTGAGTCAAATTTATCCTAACACATTTCAAACTAATATATATTTTAAGTGTAAAATGAATGATATAGATTTTGTAAAATAATTCACCAATAAAAAATGATAATTATTGTCTAATTATTCCAAAATATAAATTATAAAAAATAAATAAATTAACAATAATATAAAATATATAACTTATATATTAATAATCTTAAAAGTTCAAAGTACTTGTCCAACTGAATTCAATAACAACATTTTAACAAAATAATGCATAACCTCCAAACTCCATAAATAAATTGATTAAGTTACACCACTTTTTTTTCAAAGACAAGTTCACAACACCTTACAAAATTGAAATCCATAAATCACTATAAAAAAAAAACATTATTGTATGTGCTTTCAAATAATTGCATTAAAATATATTTGATAGATGTTTAGATAAAAAAAATAAAAATAAAAAATTTGATATTTACTTCAAAAAAAAGTCAAAATTTTTCTTTATTAATTTCCTTCCCACCCTCATATTCAATTAATTCAAATTTTTTATATTTACTTAAAAAACAAATCAAAATTTTCATATTTCCATATTTTTTTATCAAAACATAACTCTCTCACCCTCCTATTCAATTAATTAAATTTTTTTATATTTACTTAAAAAACAAATCAAAATTTCCATATTTTTTTATATGGACATCACTGTCATGATTATACATAATAAAAATTAATTTTAAAAATGGTATTAAAAAATTAAAGTTACCCTATTTTCATATTGGGTAGAGGGTTGAAATTTAAAAAAAAAAACCCATCATATTTTCATATTGGGTAGAGGGTTGAAATTTAAAAAAAAAAAAAACCATCAAATTAATTTTTTTTTAATATTCAAATATAATTTTCAAATATTTTTTTTCACTTTTATATTTCTTTTCGTATTTTAATCTCCAAAAAGATTGAAGAGAAGCATTTCTAAAGATTAGGAAGATTTACATTGCAACAAATATTTTGAAACCCTGTTATGATGTGAGTGTGAGTGCAACAATTGTTTTTTCTTATTTTAAACCTTTCTTAGTGTCACAAAAATGACAAAATCTTTTATTAATGTGAATTAGTTTTTATTTTAGTAATGTTAATTTTCTTCTTTACACTTACCCAAAAAAAAAATGAAAATTTGAGATTTTTATACCAATCCCACTTATATCCATGTTAAAAATTTAATTATTATATATAAATAAATGAAAAAATATTCCCCACTTATATCCATGTTAAAAATTTAATTATTATATATAAATAAATGAAAAAATATTCCTCTGCACGAAATACGTCTCAAATTGTAATGTCAAATTGGACGCGCGAGACGTTTAACTCTCAATAAGCTCAAAAGCATTGAAGTTTCAGAACCAAACAAATTATTGAGTTATTTCAGATTTGATTACGTATCCATGCCGTAAGATGGGTTCCAGAACAACTTACAGTTGTTGACTGCAGCAGACACCCAACAAGATCGATTATATCTCTGCCAGATTAACAGCATCTCTTACTTACAGCATAACAAAACGGCTTCTACCAATGTTCTAAAACCAGACAAAAACCAGAAAACATACATAGTAAAACGACAAAAACCAGAAAACATACATAGTAAAACGAAAAAATGCTTTGACAATTTGTTTCAGAAGCAAAAACTGAAAGGGTCATAAGAAATGCAAGCGAGATTCCCTCTGTGGATCCAGACTTGCAGTTAGTAAAAATCTGGGGAATGTCAGCAACAGCCCAGCTGAAGATGCTGATAAACCCTAAACAAATAGAAACATCATCTCTCACTCCGCACACACAGTCGTTGAGGTACCTTTCCACCCACCACACACAGCTTCTGCCAGAAGCACAATGCGCCATGATTGGAGCTATCAATACCTGAACCTCTCCAAAAACTCACAGCCTTCTTCACATATATATGCATAAATACAAATCAATGAATGGATCCGCTCCATTAAAACACTCCGTTTCCTATAAAAATCATTAATCATTTATTTAACTGTGTATGAAAATGCTGCTATTTACCGAATCTAGTTTACGGTTGGAAACCTAGAAAGGCAATACTATAAACCTACGGATCGTAAAAACGTGAACATTGTGATTCAGGAAGTTCTGCAACGTCAGTGATCTTTTTCAATTAACAGGCAGGGAGAAGTTACAAATCTTTTTTTTAAGTGTATGATTCCTGCCCACATTTTCATGGGGGCGTACGTCAGTAAATTTTTGTTCTTGTGTTTACTGAGACAGGAGTAAAAATCATTTGAAGGATGGAATTCCAAACCGTTTTGTATTTGGAGTAAAGATCATTTAAAGGTTAAATGCTTAAAAATTGTGTACAAGTCTAAGCGTTTTTTTAATGTAATAGATTATTGGAATTCTCTTATCTAATTGTTTGTGAAATGATAGTTTTTTATTTCTTAAATTATATTTTTAAATGTATAAATAAATAAATTTATCTTCCTCAAAAATCTATAAAATATTAGGATAGTACAAAATTAGTTATTCTTCTAAATTTCTAATCTGATTTTGAGTAAAACTAGTTTTAAAAAATAAATAACAAACTAATATATTTAGAATAAATAAATAATTAAAAATTTAAACTATGTGCAAGTCTAAAAATTCTATTTTTTATTTGCAACCATAATTATTGATGAAATGACAATTTTCCATTACTAGGAAACAGGCCGACCCACAAACATGCTTAAACCAAGCCATCCTTATCTGACAAATCCTTATCTGAAAATTATTGGTGAAATGACAATTTCCATGGCTACCAGACCGGCCAGCCCACAGACATGCTTAAACCAAGCCATATCTCAAGGACACTTCACGTGTTTTTAGGAGTTGTAAATGTAGGGGAAGTCTCATATGCGACACCATGTTGTCCTTATGTCGAGGACACTTCGCGTATTCCATGAAGCCCAGATTTAAAGTGATTATAAAAAATGGCAGAACTCTCATACGTGATGCCATGTGGACCTCCTCAGTTCCGTCTTCTTCTTTGTTGCTACGTTGGTAGGTGCACTTTTGGTTTTTCTTGCCATTGCAGTGCTTATCTCCATTGCAATTTATTAGGTTTGGTATCACTTTGGAGGTTTTTCACATCCCTAAAGTTTTTGTGGTTCGTACTGGTCCTGGCTTACAACACCAATGAAAGTGATCAGTGGTCGTACTGGGTGTTGGTCGTACTGGGTTTTGGAGAGTTTCACCTTCGTACATAAAAGGTTGAGATAATTTTTGGGTTTTGGAGGTTTTTACTTTTCTTACATAAAAGGTTGTTGCTGGTTATTATAGAGAATTTTAGATTATCTTACAATTTTAATTAAAGTGGTTATCTTGTTGAAAGTTTTAGAGTTCATGTTTTAGTTAATAATTAAGATATTATTAGTCCCTGCTGTAGAGGGATTATAGTGATTGATAAATCGTTGACTTCATATTAGTCTGTCCTTTGACCACAAATATTTCCATATTATCTATTGTTGGAACCAGGAACTGAAAACATCTATTTTTATATTAAAAAAAAGTATTATATTTGTCATGATATGATTGGACAAGGGATTGGAGGTCTTATTGTCGGCTTCGCTATTCCCAATGTTATATATGTTGGCATATCCAAAGTATTTCATTGTATATGGTCTTTTTTTAATCATATATTTTGTTATGCATTCATCGATGGTGGATTAATGCTAGCATTAATTCGAATGTTTGGTTTAACATTTTATCCTAGGTAAATTTATAGTAATGTTTGATATGGTGGCATATCCAAAGTTTGGCTTTCCAAAACACTGTGTGGTGTTCGAACTATTGTTACAAAAAATATAATTTTTCTTTTTGGGATACGTCAGAGTCCTGCCACATTGAATTTTTTTCTTAAATGTTTACAGTGCATTTCTGACAGACTTAAATGTTTACCTAACAGGCTTGGTAATGTTGAATGGTTACTTAATAGGCTTGTTACAAGACATTTTCTTCTGTTTTTTTAATTTTTATGCTCCAACGGCGTTGTTGGTTCGGTGGTCCATGCTTGCTTTTTGCATGCCACTGATTTCTTATTTGCATGTTGTCGTTGTTCTTGCTTGCATGTTTGTGTTGTTGCAGTTTGGACGTTTGTGTTTTTGCAATCGCGATTGGAACACCATCGTTCCTGGGGGGGGTTGGTTGTTGCTTGCTTCTTTCTTCGTTGTATGTTGTTTATTGTTGCTTGATTCAACTTTGCAGGGTACCGGTCCTGCGCCTACAGTTGGGACTTTTAGTGATTCTTAGTTGGGTTCTTGTTCTTGTTTGGCCAGGGTTTGCAAATGATGGGATGTTGCATCTGCGGTTGGATCGTTGGTCACATTTTGTTTTGCACTGCAGTTTGCATAAAATACTATTAAGATAAAATAACAGACTAAATAATTACAGGCGGTGTAAATTGCATCTGTTACGCGTTGAAGCAAAGTTTGTTGGCCTCAAAATATATTTCATGGCCGCCGATGTTTTTTACATGGATTCTGTGTTACTATGGTTTTATAGTTATGACAATGGCTTTTGCTTTGTGGGAGATATAATTGTTCTCTCCCGTTTACTTTCTCGTTGTAAACTGCGTTTGACTCTAGTTTTTCGCGTTTGTGTGGTCATTCCAAGCGACCGTCATTCGGTTGCATAGTTGGCCACTTTTATGGATGCAGCTTCGCGAAAAGGTTCTATCGAACTATGACAGGTTGTGTTCGGTGTATACATTAGCTTTCCCGAATCAATTTTCTTTAAAATAATCCTGGGCATAAGAGAATGCAATGTATGGAATTATACGTTTCCTGGACTGCGGAGCCGTCATCCCATACTTAACCAGTTTTTTCAACGCAGGTTGATGGGGTAGGCAGCTGAAAATTGACAATCGAAGAGTTCCGCGATATACAAATTGGCAATCGGTCAACAATGAGAGTTTCACGATCATTCCGACCAACCGCAGTTGGGTTCCATACTTAGCCAGTATTATGGACGTGCCTTCGCAGATAGGTTGTATCGAGCTATGGTGTATACATTAGCATTTCCAAATTAGTTTTCTTTAACAGTAGGGCTCCTAGACATAAAACATTGAAATTTATCAAATTATAGGTTTCCTGGACAATATTGATTAAACATAGGAAATATGTAATTTTATAGAGTAGATGTATACAACCTGCACGGAGTCGTCATCCCATACTTAATCAGTTTTTGCATCGCATGTTGTCAGGGTAGGCGGCTGAAAATTGACAATCAGAGACTTCGGCGATATAGAAATTGACAATTGGACTTGCGGACTATTTGATTTTGAAGGTCGTCATGTCCAAAAAATTTAACATTATCGAAATAGTTTACTTTATCTGCGTTTTACATACCTTAGTGGACCAAAAAAAAAAAAAAAATAGTGAACATTTTTTGGATCGCGGGTTCTTGGGAAGGCGGGCTCTAGGTTCGGTCCATGTTGTTCTGTGTCCTACAAATAGCAAAAATAGTTCTGCGATATACAAAATGAAAATCAGGCTTGCGCACTATTTGAATTTCAAAGGCTCCAACATAACAACTATCATTCTCGAATTACTTTTCTTTGCGTACGTTTTACATATGCTCATGAACAAAAACAAAACAATAGTAGTAACGTATTTTACATAGGGCTCCATCCCCGCTACCTTTTGTGCTTCCCAATACACATTAAATATGCTTTGAAAAGTTAGAACAGAACAGACAGGTTCGAAAAGATGGGCTTTAATAACTAGAAATGTCGAGGACATCTCCAATTAAAATGAATAGACATGCAAATATTATGGGATCTGGTAATTTGTTTTTGGCTGCATTTTGAATTTGTGAATTTTTATTTTTTTTTCCTTGTGCAGTTTTAGTTTTCTTCAAATCTTCAGCATAGTTCACGAACGTGTCAGCGACAGAGACCTTGATTTCATGTCCCTCTTTAATATTGTGCATTTTGAAATGATGGGCTTTAATAACTGGAGGACATCTCCCATTAAAATAAATAGACAGACAAATATTATGGGATATGGTAATTTCTGTTTTCCTGCATTTTGAATTTGCGAAATACTTTTTATTTTATTTTTTGTTTGTGCAGTTTTAGTTTTCTTAAAAGCTTCAGCAAAGTTCACGAACGTGTCACCCACAGAGGCCTTGACGTCATGTCCCTCTTTAATATTGTGTATATCTTAGATGTCATATTTCAAAATCTACTCGGATATGGGAATTTTAATACGTGATGGTAGTCACTATTGAGCGTACATATTCAAAAAGATTGGCATTAATAAGTGAAAATATCGAGAACATGTGTCATTAAAACAAATCAACACAAAATCTATGATACACCATCCAGCCTTGGTTTTAAACACTTATTGCCATTTCTCTCTATGATCAAAGAGTTGCGCTTTAGGGTGCCTTCATTCTAATGTTCCTGGTCATGCACATGTAAGACAACTTAGAGATGTGATTGATGAGCAGATGAAAGAATAGAGCCTGGTTTTATGTGACGAGAGCTTTGAGTAAAAAAAAAACTCTGTTATACAAAGAGAAACTCAGAGAGGATGAAAAAAATAGAACAAATATGTTCTGGTTGTTGTTCTCCCTGTGTTCGATGCTTTGGTTCGTTGAAAATGTTGGTTGGAGATTTGTTGGTTGAAATTCTTTGTTTTATTGCTAGGAATTGTAATGGATTTTGAGGTCGAGTGCAAAATAGTTCTTCGTTTAAGTATATAGCTTCTTCCAACAACATAGATTTGGAAACTGTATCGAGTTGTACAGATTGCACAAGTATTTGTCTACCTCAAAGGCGGGTAGCAAAAACTGTATTAGTGGATAAAATGACATATTATCACTGCAAAAGTTTCTATTTCATAGTATGATGACCTGCATGTGGGTCTAGTAGCTGACTTGACAGAAAGCTATGTTCTTTGTGAAAGTTTGTTCGGTTTCCTTTGGATATAGTTGCAGACTCTACATATTTGGCGTCACCTATGAACATTCCAGACCTTTCTATAGGCCGCCATATCTCCATGGCTATGAAGAAAGATATATTTTGATGCCATTTGCAGCATTTGATACACTTGCCAGACCTGTTCTGGTGCATTCTACAACATTTGATGCACTTGCCACACCTCTACTTCCCGAAGAAGTTATGTACCTCAACAGAGTTTCTTTTGGTATCTGGGTTGGACGTTCTTTCCAATTTACTGTAATAAATCAAAGAAGTTCCACACACAAATCCTCAAGCAGGCTTCTAAACCAAACAGACGATCAAATATAAGGAGAATACCAGTCACTATGTACTTGAATTATTTTTCGTTACTTTAGTTGTTGTGACATAGAACTAATCCTTGCACTTTGAAATTGGCTTGAATGGCATTTGTAAGTTGTCTTGGATGTCAAGGGTCAGGAACATTGCAAGCAAAGCACCTTAAACCCAAACTTTTTGACAGCAGAGGCAAATTAATACTTGACAAAGAATGGAATGTTGAATAAATAGGCATTGCAAGCAGGCCATATCTAGAAGAGAGAAGATATTCAAAAAAGTGGGATAGATGTACTGGGCAGCACTGATTAAGTACAAAACTGTGAATAAGCTTCATCAATGTACATATTTTAATTTGGTCGACGGTAAGCGAAATCGCAATTGTTGTCGAAAATAGCCTCAACTGTATTTTGTAACGCACCTTATTTGAATATAGAATAATTTTCGTTTATTTTTTAATAGTATTTTCCAATTTCTGGTATTTGTTTTAATTGTATTTTCTACGTTCTTCCCCTGTTTGGTTAAACATGAAACACAAGGTTTTGTTTTTGCTGCCCACTATTTCAATCTAAATCAAACTTGGTATGTTCTTTGTTTACATTTTACATGTAAGAATAATTTTTCATAGGCCATACTTATGTGGCGACGACCCTGTATTTAAAGAAAGAAATTGGAGGACCCGTTCTTCTCCCATTCTTCGAGTTCCGTGAATAGAATTAATAAAAAGTAACGACAAGGCAGCTGAATTGTTGACGCAATGTTCCTATGAAGTTTGTTGGATATATTGCAACTTCTTCTATTTGATAATATCCATGCATATACACTAATATCAGTAGTATTGGAATAAATACAAAAATATGTCCTCTTCGGCAAAGCTTAGGCAATTATGTTTGGGTTTGTGGTATTAAACAACTATGTCCATTGTTCTGTCATATACATCTTCCAACCTAAAAACTTCTGTAATCTGCAATTTATGCTTTAATTACTTAAAAGTCACACCAAATTTTGATTGCATTTAATTTAATTTAGATATTGATGTTTATGGAGAGCCGGCATTTGTTGATCTCATTGCAATGAATACAAGATGAATAGATGATAAGGAGTTTATATCGTTGAGACCACAATGCAAATTCATGTTTCTTGTTGCGCTATGAACATGTTGCAGTCAAAGTTTTTGAGGTTCTAGTGAAATTTGCAAGCCAAAAAACATCTTGCAGATTGGGAGATCATTTGCATTTGAAACAACCAATCCACTAATATATATTACTATGAATACTATTCAGATAAATATGAAAACTTTGTTCATTGATAGATGCTAGTATGAAAAATATTGAAATAGATATCATAACTTTGTCTTGGCCAATACTTGCCCAGTTATCTGGGCACGAGGCCCCAGGTTCGCAGTACCCAACACCTATGTCCCCTTTTTTGTCATATACATGTTGCAGTGAAACAACATTAGTGATTTGTTCCTTTCCATACTTGGCCAATTTTATGCCTGCCGCTGCGGGGTCGGCGGTTGCAAACCCAACTGCTTATCATTCTGCAATATACATCTTGCACTGAAAAGATATGTGATCTACAATTTAACTGTGGGTTCCTCGTACACATTGACTTTGTTCAAATTATCTGTTGCTTCTTTCCATCCCTAGCAACTTCGCATCCTTCCTGATATACATCAACAATGCTCTTACTAGTGACAAGTGGACAAAGTGGTACGAAAGATACCTCTGTCATCTGCAATTCATGATTTAACATCTTCATCTATATCATCGCACGACGGATCCAACTGAGTGTTGGTACTTTCCATACTTAGCCAATTTTATGCCCGCCACTGCGGGGCCGGCGCTTGCAAACTCTGATGTTCTTCTACAAGATACTTAGTTCTTTTTTCCCTTCTTTTGTTCCCGTATATTATCTACAATTCCACTGCCAACACCTTCGTCCTTTTTCCCTTATTTTATTCCCATGTATTATGGGAATATAAAATATGGACTTGATATTCTATAAAGCACGCACAAATTCCGCATTCCATACCTAGCGACATTTTCGCGGGTCTCGGGCGTGTAGGCGAGCTCAAAAATGGGGCTCCATTGTTCCGTAGCCTACAAATAACACCCAGGATTCTGCGATATACAAATTGACAAGCGAATATGTGGATTGGTTGAGTCATCATTACACTTCAATTGTTCCATGTCCTCCAAACAACACTCCCAGTTTCGCGATATAGATATTGACACACGAAATGTAGAAATGGCGGAGTGCAGATTGCCATTGTTTATGGATGCCAATCCCTGTGAAGTATCTAATAGTATCTAAACAAATATTTAGAATACTAAATTAGCACTTATTAGTGACAAATGGACATAGAGGTACGAAACAGTTGGAATTGCAGTGTCCGCAATATACAAATTGACTACCAAACATCATTCGTTCTTTCGTCTTATAGATTATGCATTTAAATGTTTGGAGCAATACAATTAGAAGGTATGAGCCTTGACTCCTTTGCGGATACCTTCTTAGCCTGTTTTGGATCCTCCTTTTGTTGGGTTTACGAAATATGCAACTCCAGCATTGGCGGGTTGGCATATCTTTATTTCCATCTATACAATCAGATGACAAATTCGACCGACCGTTGTTGCCTTCGATACTTGGCCAATTTTATGTCCACGGTTGTTGCGTTGGGACCAATTTCAGTTTCATCTATATCCTCGCATGAATAATTAAACCGATAGTTGTTCCTTTTCATACCTACCGACATTTCTGATCATGGGTTCTTGGGCACGCGGGCGGGCTTAAAATTGGCCCTCCATTGTTGCGTGTGTTACAAATAGCACCCAAAATTCCATGATATAAAAATTGAGAAGTGGAGCTACAGACTCGTTGAATCGACATTGCACTTCTATTGTTCTGTGTCCTCTAAATAGTCCTTCAGGTTCCGCAATATACAAATTCACACACGGAATGCAAGGCTGGCGGGGTGGAGATTGCCATTGTTTACGGATACTAATCCCTATGAAGTATTTAACAGAATCTAAAATATTATTTTCAATACTAAATTACCTCTTAGTACTGACAACTAGACACAGGTGTGGGTTCTAACATCATCCACTCTTCCGTGTTACAAATTATGCATTCAAATTATTTAATCCAGTCTTCCGCAATATACAAATGGACTACCGAGTTCACATCTTGTATTCAAAATTTCTCTGATCTACAATTCCACCGCCGACTCCTTTCTCCTTTTTCCCTTTTCTTCTTCCCCTGTATTATGGCTCTCATTATCTCCATGTATATAATCACACCTTAGGCAATTTTATGTCCACGGTTGTTGGGTTGGAAATCTACAATTCTATCATGTGCTCCTCGAAATCGCAAGCTTCATTGTACCATGATTGACAAATGTGCTTCCTAATATACATTTTCTATGCTCTTACTAATGACTCTTACAAGTGATATTTTCACACAGCAATACGGAACAGTTCACATCTAGCCATTCGCAACATAGAAATTGAGTACCAAGTTCAGACATCGTCCCCTCTTCTATGTTACAGATTGTGCATTTAAATGTTCCGAATAATACAATTTAACCATCTGGACCTCTGACCCTATTTGGATCCTCCTGTTCACAGATTCAGGAAATCTCAAATTCTTAGTCAGTGCTTCAGGTTAGTGCATTTGAAGTCTACTGCTTCTTCTTCCCTGATATGCATATTGCACTCAAAATTTCAGTGATTTACATTTCCACCGCAGACTCGTTGGTCATTTTTCCCTTTTCTTCTTCCCTTGTATTATCGCTTTGTGGTTATATCCATAGTCGCCTTTCTATAAACACGAGTTCCAACGTTGGCAGGTTGAGATATCTTTATCTCCATCTATATAATCACACGACTCCTCCGACTGGTCGCTATTTCTCTCCATACTTAGCCAATTTTATCGCCACAGTTGGCAGGTTACGCGTATTGCAATCAAAAAGTTCTGAGACATACAATTTGACCCTGGTTCCATCACCTTCAATAGTTGTACCTTGCAACCCTATTTTGTAGTGGTTTTTTTCCCCTGCCCGCGACCTCCGTACTTTCTTTCTATGCAATTAGAAACCTTTGATGCTAACAGGTCACCATGCAGGAACCGTCGACATTGTCATTAATGGGTGAAAAACTCGAGGAGATATCCCATTATTACGCATTAAACCAAGATGTGCAGAAACTTATTTTATCCCTTTCTATTGTTCATCTCCAACACACGTTGTCGTGTTGGGCCGCTCAATAAATTTTCAATGTTTAATCGCTCATTGCAATATCCACCATGTTCGCATTTCTATATATGCAATTAGTAGTGTTTAATGTTAAGAACACATCATGCAACAACCGTCCAGATTTTCATTAATCAACGAAAGTCTCGAGGACATCTCCCATTCACACGCTTTCGACCAAAATTTGCGCAGGGTTATATTAGCCCTTCCAACCTTTCATTTCATTCATCGTCTGGAACAAATAAATGTATTTGTAGACCTATGGAAATGGGTCGACAACAGTTTTTTGGAGATACAGTAAATATGTTTGTAGAAGAGGACCAAAGGTTCCAGTGGTCCATGGCATACTTTTACTATTCATCTCGTTTCGCCCATAACGAAGTGATTTGGACCTCTAGAATCGCTCGTGTAGGCTGCGTCCCTGATGTTTTTGACTGTAAGTAGGTGGTCTCTTGGTGCACCAAAAAATATATTCCAAGCCAAAGAATTATTCCACTACTCGATCATTCTCCTGTTTCTTTGTCTCCTCATCTCTTCCACGAGATGTTGAAATTGTCGAAACCAACATTAATGTTCAGAGGACAAGACTGCAAGAAATTTCTAGAAAAACATCATAATGGGTTGGAAATCTTAGCTGAATTCCTCGAAGACCCGACAACAGTTCCTGAAGATATCATAAGGCTCCAGGTAAGTTCATTTAGAAATCCATTCTGCGAAATTGCTTGGTTGTTTACAAGAATAATGGGACAGGTATCCACAACAAGCATTTCCCATATAATTATTTATATTTTGTATTTCACAGTCAAGGAACAATACATTTTTTATTGGGGAAAGCTAATATCCATTGAACTATGTTCCCAGTTGTCATGATTCAAAGAATTGAATAAATTTTATATGTCATCCTACTTGATTTTCGCAATTGTGTATTGTTGCCCGTTTCCAAAACTTTCTCTTTCCAATAAAATAAACTATGGATTCGACCCAGTAACATTCTGGCACGACGCCCTGTGGAGACACAAGGCCTCCCATTTTTTTTATGAATTTTTTAATGGCTTGGCCTCAGTTTTCAAAAATTTACTATTAGGTAAGGATGCTTCGCAGATGTCTAGCCACACAAGAAAGTTTTTGAATAATAAGGGCACACTTGAGCAAAAGGAAAATCACAGTCTCCTCATGGTCTTTGTCTCTAAGGAAAATCCTACCTTCCTTCCATGCCACATCATGGACAAGATGTTTGTTGTAGAAATTGCAAGGCAATACAACCACTGGTTACATTTTTTCCATGACAAGAAAAAAAAAATAGTTCATTCCTCTTCCCTGGAAAGTTGGAGACTTCGTGTGCAGAAACATCAACAAGATTGATGAGTTTTCCGCCCATTTCAAGAAATTGAACCTAACATATGCTGAAAGGCTAAAAGGGTTCGACCCCAATGGCATTTTTGGAGAACATTTACTGGGTGTTGGCTTTAACACCTCTTTTATCCATAGACACCTGACCCAAGACAGGAACAGTGTCGACAACAATCCTTCTTCTGCCCATTGGGATGTAGAGACATTGCAAAGTGCAACTGAATTGTACATACAACATGGTATAGTATCTGGTGAGAAGAGTACCCAGTCCCCGACCAACATTCCCAAGAGCACGACACCACAGAGCGTCACTTCGACAGTCCATCCCAGTAAGAAAGAAACCCAGAATTCTTTGAACGAAGGAGGATATAAGAACCCTCCTCGCATAAATATTGATAGCTCTCACAAATTTCCACTGACAAAGAAGAGAAAAAATAATGCAGGCCACGCGGAGGAACCCAAAATTGACAGTGGAAAACTACAAATTGAAATTGAAGCTGAGCAGATGCAAAAAATTGGGTCGTTCGCGGTGGACATATTTGACATCGAATCTTTTGACATAGATGAATCCTTCGTAATCCAGAGCGTTATTTTTTACAACCAATCTAAAATTATGGTCATTGAAAAGAGAGATGTAACAAACAGGAAAGTAAAATCTCCAACAGAGATTGACTTTAGCCAAATGACCCTGTCCAAAATCTGCTCGTTTCACCAGGTAACCAGTGAAATTCTTCACAATTCCATTAGAGGAATAGAGACGGATTATGTCAAACTAAAACACCACCTCAACGAATTTGAATAGGTTTTCATTGCAGCACCAAAATTTGCCAGTCCTTTGGCAAAAATCATGCCTTCTACCACTACAGCTAAAATGAAAGTATCATATACCCTCCTTGCATTCTCCAGAGCCCTTATAGAGAACAACATCAACAAAATAATGCAGCTAGTTACTGAAGCTTGGGAAACATCGCAAAATTTAGTTTCCTTCGGAAAGAAGGCCAATGATTTGCTTGAACATTTGGAGGCGAATTTAAAAAATAAACATCTTTTCTGTCATCAGGTGCTGGACCCTTTTTCCAACTATGCCCTGAACACATCGGAACTAAAAATAAGATAGGAGAAACTCCCCTCCCCAAAGCACACCAAAAAAGTAAAAGCATGCTGGAAAAAAAAATTGAGAACCTGCACCTCATTGTCAAATCATGTAAACAAGTCATATCAGAAAATGAAAAATTATTCACAAGCCTGCTCCAGATGTACTTAGCTGGAACTACCAATGAGGTTCAAGATCCAAACTTAATTCTCAACTCCTTGTCAGTCACCAAAGAAGCGTTCCAGGAACAAGTTGATATTTTAAAGGGGTTGTCTTTCGAAAATTTTTACGACATATTTGAACATCATCTAGATGAGCATGAGCGCTGGGTACTGGAGTATGCCTCACACAATGAATAAATTGAACAGAGTCTGCATAGTATTTCAATGGATCTAAGGAAATTAGAAAATGACCTTTACGACATAGAGATCTGGGATGAAATCAACACATCCCCCATGAAAAGCTACATCGAAGAATGGTTCCAACTCAGAATGGAAAGCCTCGTCCAGGAAGGGAAACAATCGATAAACATGAGTCCACTACCCATCGACGACAACAACAAAAATGCATTGGCTTTATAGTAAGTCTATACTGCCATCTTGTTTTGTTTATCATTCCAGTTTAAGTCTATGTTGTCATCTTCTTCTCTTTATCAATCCGCTTATGTCCTCTTTAAATAGAAAACTGTAACCAAAGACTCATAAGTTCCAATTTCTTCTTTTTAGGTCTTCCTCTCTACCATCACACACTTCTTTTGATGTTCCTAATTCTTGTACTTTTTTCTTTTTATGGTCCGTGGGATCCCCAATCCCAGTCTATATGACAAACACATTTAAATTTCCACAAACGTGTAACATACATTGTTAATTTTTGTTAAATTTCAAAGAAAATTGATTCAAAAATGTCCTTATTGTATACTAAGCTTTGGGTTTCCAGGAACCTTCTTGTTTGTTCCAAAGAAAACTAATTCGGATATGCTACATTTCTTGTCTCCTATTGTATGCTAATTTTTGGGTCTTCAACGACGTTGATGGTTTAAATGTTGATGTAATATCTTGATATATGTAACAACCATTATTTATTTTATAATAAGTTTCTATAGTTCGCAAGCCCCCTTCTCAATTTGTCTATCGTGTAATTGTCGATGGTTTTTGTAGGGAACGAAACAACAAAGGCCCATTTTTTAAACCACCAGCCCGACAACCCGCGATCCAAAGACTCGCTAACTATGGAATGAACAGTTCGTTCATGCTCTATAAAACATGTGCAAAGAAAACTCATTCGGCAATGCTATATCTTTTTTTTCCAAAAAAAAGCCTTAGTTTTAAAGAAAAGTAATTCGGTGCAACAGATGTTATTACTATTCTATTATATAACAGACATTATTAATTTCTGGTAAATTTCTATAGTCTACAACTACGCCTCTCATTTTGTATATCGTGGAAAAGTCAGTGCTATTTGTAGACCACAGAACATCAGACACCGAATTTTCAGAGCGCCGGCCCGAGAACTCGCAATACAAAAACTGCCTACATATGCAATGAGGGCTACAAATTTCGTATCTATAAAACTAAAAATCTACTTTATACAAATGCATATTTTGTATGTATAATTTATTTACTAAATATCTACTTTATACAAATACATTGTTCGTATGTATAATTTATATACTAAATATCTACTTTATACAAATACATATTTCGTATGTATAATTTATTTATTTCTGATGACTTTCTATGTCCTAGTTTTAAAAATAACCAATTCGGTAATGGTAAATTTTTTGTGTCCAACAACCATTCAAACATTGATAATTTTTTACATTTTTTCAAGAAGAACTAATTTCGGAATACTATGTTCTGCACGCAAACCACATGTATTTCAACATTCTAGCCACCTTCCTGTCCTAGGTCACATTTACTCCCATACCAACCTGGTAGGGACTACGCTGCCATGCAACACTTGTTTTAAATAAGGATTTTAATCTTAATTATTTATGGTTAGAAGAGGATTTTGTTTTAGCTAATAGATACAACAAAAATTGGGAAGACTTATCGATAATTTATATGGTACTAAGCTAGTCAAGATTTGCACTTCTCAAGATCTAATCATTTGCAATGGTCTAATGAAGTGGCCTTAAATGGGCTATGGGATAGGTAGTAGTGTTGTTGAGTATGTGATATCTATATCATGTTTACAACCAAATAGTAAACTTTTTCATTTTAAATGACCATGAATCATAGCCCTTTAACCCTAACTCTAAACTTTATCATGCACAAAACCCCCCTTAAGGATAACTCTTGTAACCAAAGGCATCTTATTTTTGACAAAAATAAAGTTGATCTCTTCTTAAAGGACTTAAACACCTAATTAAATATTTTATCATATAAAAAAAATACTGAAGATATCTATCATAATTTTACAACCCTCTCTACCTCCATAAAAAAAATCTTTATTGAAGTGTTGTGTAAAAAGAAGAATAGAATTGCCACTGGGTTGTAGGGAAGTGAGTAATGGAGTTCAGTGGTAGCACACTTGGACAACATGACCCCATGTCACACCTAAATAGTTGTTGATTCTGCCAAACATAAAAAAAAAAAAGAATAGAATTGCCAACCATTGGTATGATAACAAGTGTAATCTTGCTAGAAAATCCATTAGGGATGCCTCTAACGAGTCCTTGAAATATAATAAGATTAATTGTTACAAAGCACTAATTAAAAGGAGAAAAAATGCACTACATAAATATAAATCAAGAGAATAGTTTTCACCTTTCTAAGCTAGATCCAAAGAAATTTTGGAGGCGAATTCTAACTCGTAAAACTAAATAAAATGTTATGATTCCCCTGATAGGAATTCCTACCTTAAAAATATTTATGAATCTCTAATGTGCTTGACAAAATTCAAAAAGTGTATATAGAATATGATGTTTTTTCTATAGAAGACATAAAGTTTGGGGTTAAACGATTCACAAACAGGAAAACTAAGGACATGGAGGGCTACCAAGATGAAATATTAAAAATTGGAGGGCCTGTCTTGATCCTTCACATACACCAACTCTTCAATTTAGCAGTCAAGCATGGCTTCCCTAAACCTTGGACTCAAAGCCTCATTGTACCTATTTTTAAAAGTGGGGATAAAATCAATCCCTCTAATTATAGGACAATTATCATTAGCCCGATTTTACCCAAGCTACATGGAAATATTTTGGAAAAGAAGATAAGCATATGGCTAGAAATCCACAAAAAAAAGAACTAAAGGTCATGTCAGTTTTAAAGGTTATGATTCAACTGTGTACCACCTTATCACATTTAGGATCATTATAGAGGAGTGTCACAACAATAAAACCAATCTCCTTTGTTGTTTTGTTGACTTTAGGAAAGATGTTGACACTGTTCCTAGGACCAACCTTTGGAATAGGTTAGAAGAACTAAAAGTTCCCTCTAGGATGAGAGTTGTTGTGGTAAGGTTGCATGAGAACGTTATTTCCAAGTTTAGGAGCATTGAGGGTTGGTCGGAAGAAATTAAATGCAATATAGAAGTCAATCAAGGTTGTCCCCTATCCCCTATCCCCTACCCTTTTTGGTATTTACATTGACAAGTTAGAAGATTGTTTGGAAAGTACACGTTGTGTTGGACCAACTCTTGCTAGTATAGTAATCCTCCTTCTTCTCTATGCCAATGATATTGTTCTTATGGCAAGGAATCCCTATGAACTTAGTAAGCAACTTAGAATCCTCAAGTACTTCTGTTCTAGTACATGTATGATTGTGAACATTGACAAAACGAAGGTTATGATCATTAAAAATCCAACAAGATCACTTACGATACTTTTGTATATGACAAAAATATATTGGAGGAAGTGCCTTCATACAAGTATATTGAAATTGATATTCATCACAAGCTCGATTGGAACTATAGCATTGATAAAAGTATAAATGGAGGATGAAAA
>SNQJ01S0033043.1:0-16252 GCA_010110895.2 Picea sitchensis | reverse complement strand
AAGGATAAGAAACATTAAATAATAGGATAAAACATTAAATATAAGGATAAGAAACATTAAATAATAGGATAAGACATTAAATAAGAGGATAAGATAATGAATGTAGGGATAAGGAAATTAATGAGGAGGAAAGGGTCGGTAAATGAGGATTATTTTGGGAGGAGGAAGAATTATTGGAAGGGGGGAAGACTGTATGTCGTAGGTGCTTATTTTTATGTTGTGTGGAGTTTTTTTTAAGGGTTTTTGGGTGAATCAGAAGTAGGGGGCACCAATTTGCTGGGGGTTTTGGGCACGGAGGCCAGAATATCCTTACGGTATCCTGGAGCTAGGAAGACGGACAGGCTGCTCCTAGCTGGCAGGGAGGAAACACAGTTTGGACAAAGTTGGTCAGCGCATCAGGCAGCAGCAAAGCAGCAGGCTAGACAACCAGGTCAACGGAGAAATTAACATCAGGAAGAGGTAATTAAATTTTATTATGTTAAGTTATTCTTCATGCTATAAATAGATTTGAATTCCAGCAGAATTTGTATGCTTGTAGGATGTGAATGAATGATTTACGTATAGAGAAAGGAAATATATGTTAATTGAGTTAAAAGTTGTATTTTATGGTCTCTACATGAAATTATTCTATATTCAAATAAGGTGGGTTACAAAATAAAGTTGAGGCTATTTTCGACAACGATTGCGATTTCGCCTGCTGTCGACCAATTTAAAATATGTACATTGATGAAGCTTCTTCACAGTTTTGTAGTTAATCAGTGCTGCCAAGTACATCTATCCCACTTTTTTGAATATCTTATCTATTCTAGATATGGCTTGCTTGCAATGCCTTTTTATTCAACATTCCATTCTTTGTTAAGTATTAATTTCCCTCTACTGTCGAAAATTTGGGGTTTAAGGTGTTTTTCTAGCAATGTTCCTGACCCTTGACATCTGAGACAACTTACAAATGCCATTCAGGCCGATTTCAAAGTGGAAGGAGTCGTTCTATGTCACAACAGCTAAAGCAGTGGAAAATAATTCAAGTACGTAATGATTGGTATTTTCCCTATATTCGATTGTATGTTTGGTTGAGAAGCCTACTTGAGGATTTGTATGTGGAACTTCTTTGCTTTATTACAGTAAATTGGAAGGAACATCCAACCCAGATGCAAAAAAAAACTCTGTTGAGGTACATAACTTCTTCGGGTAGTAGAGGTGTGGCAAGTGCATCAAATGTTGCAGAATGCACCAGAACAGGTCTGGCAAGTGTATCAAATGCTGCAGATGGCATCAGAATATATCTTTTTTCATATCCATGGAGATATGGTGGCCCATATAAAGGTCTGGAATGTTTAGAGGTGACGTCGAATATGTAGAGTATGCAACTACATCTAGAGGAAACCGAACAGACTTTCACAAAGAACATAGCTTTCTATCAATTCGTCTACTAGACCCACATGCAGGTCATCATACTATGAAATAGAAACTTTTGCAGTGATAATATGTCATTTTATCCACCCATACAGTTTCTGCTACCCGCCTCTGAGGTAGACAAATTCTTGTGCAATTTGTACAACTCTATACATTTGCCAAATCTGTGTTGTTGGAAGAAGCTATATACTTAAACAAAGAACTATTTTTCACCCGACCTCAAAATCCATTACAATTCCCAACAATAAAACAAAGAAGTTCAACCAACAAATCTCCAGCCAACATTTTCAACAAACCAAAACATCAAACACAGGGAGAACACCAACCAGAACATACTTGTTCTGTTTTTTTTGTCCTCTCTGAGTTTCTCTTTGTATAACAGAGTTTTGTTTTTACTCAAAGCTCACATCACATAAAACTAGGCTCTATTCTTTCATCTGCTTGTCAATCGCATCTCTAAGTTTTCTTACATGTGCATGACAAGGACATTAGAACGAATGCACCCTAAAGAGAAACTCTTTGATCATAGAGAGAAATGACAATAAGTATTTAAAAGAAAGGTTGGATGGTCTGTTGTAGATTTTGTGTTGATTCGTTTTAATGATAGTTGTTCTCGATATTTTCACTTATTAATGCCAATCTTTTTGAATATGTATGCTCAATAGTGACTACCAACATGTATTAAAATTCCCATATCCGAGAAGATTCTGAAATATGACATCTAAGATATGCACAATATTAAAGAGGGACACGATGTCAAGGCCTCTGTGGTTGACACGTTCGTGAACTTTGCCTAAGCTTTTAAGAAAACTAAAATTGCACAAGCAAAAAATAAATAAAAAGTATTTCACAAATTGAAAATGTAGGCAAAAATAAATTACCAGATCCCAGAATATTCGCCTGTTTATTCATTTTAATGGGAGATGTCCTCCAGTTATTAAAGACCATCATTTTGAAATGCAAAATATTAAAGAGGGACATAACATCAAGGTCTATGTCGCCGACACGTTCGTGAACTATGCTGAAGCTTCGAAGAAAACTAAAACTGCACAAGGAAAAACAAAAAAAAAATTCGCAAATTTAAAATGCAGGCAAAAACAAATTACCAGATCCCATAATATTTGCATGTATATTCATTTTAATTGGAGATGTCCTCGATCTTTCCAATTATTAAAGACCATCTTTTTGAACCTGTCTGCTCGGTTCTAACTTTTCAAAGCATATTTAATGTGTATTGGGAAGCGCATAAGGTAGTGGGGATGGAGCCCTATGTAACATACATTACTACTATTGTTCTATTTTTGTTCACGAGCATATGTAAAACGTACGCAAAGAAAAGTAATTCGAGAATGATAGTTGTTTTGTAGGAGCCCTTGAAATTCAAATAGTGCACAAGCACGATTTTCATTTTGTATATCGCAGAACTGTCCGTGCTATTTGTAGGACATAGAACAACGGGGATTGAACCTAGAGCCCGCCATCCCAAGAACCCTTGATCCAAAAAATGTTCACTATTTTTTTGTGTGTGTTTTTTGTCCACTAGGGTATGTAAAACACACGTAAAGTAAACTATTTCGACAATGTTATTTTTTTTGGACATGGCGGCCTTCAATTTCAAATAGTCTGCAACTCCGATTGTCAATTTCTATATCGCCAAAGTCTCCGATTGTTAATTTTCAGCCACCTACCATGACCACACGCGATGCAAAAACTAATTAAGTATGGGATGACGGCTCCGTGCAGGTTGTATATATCTACTCTATAAAATTGCATATTTCCTATGTTTAATTTGTGTTGTCCAATAAACCTATATTTTGATAAATTTCATTGTTTTCTCTCTAGGATCCCTACTGTTAAAGGAAACTAATTCAGAAATGCTAATGTATACACCATAGTTCGATACAACCTATCCGCGAAGGCGCATCCATAATACTGGCTAAGTATGGAACCCAACTGTGGTCGGTCGGAATGATCGAGAAACTCTCGCTGCTGACCGATTGTCAATTTGTATATCACAGAACTCTCCGATTGTCGATTTTCAGCCACCTACCCCGTTAACCCGCGATGCAAAAACTGGCTAAGTATGGGATGATGGCTTCACAGTCTAGGAAACGTATAATTTCATACATTGCATTCTCTTCTGCCCAGGATTATTTTAAAGAAAACTAATTCGGGAAAGCTAATGTATACAACGAACACAACCTGTCATAGTTCGATAGAACCTATTCGCGAAGCTGCGTCCATAAAAGTGGCCAACTATGCAACCGAACGACGGTCTCTTGGAATGACCACATAAACGCGAAAAACTAGAGTCAAACGCAGTTTACAACAAGAAAGTAAAAGGGAGAGAACAATTATATCTCCCACAAAGAAAAAGCCATTGTCATAACTATAAAACCATAGTAACACAGAATCCATGTAAAAAACATCGTCAACCATGAAATATATTTTGAGGCCAACAAACTTTGTTTCAACGCGTAACAAATGCAATTTACACCTCCTGCAATTATTTAGTCTGTTATTTTATCTTAATAGTATTCTATGCAAACTGCAGTGAAAAACAAAATGTGACCAAAGATCTAACCGCAGATGCAACATCCTAGCATTTGCAAACCTTGGCCAAACAAGAACAAGAACCCAACTAAGAAGCACTAAACGTCCCAACTGCAGGCGCAGGACCGGTACCCTGCAAAGTCGAATCAAGCAACAATAAACAACATACAACGAAGAAAGAAGAAAGCAACAACCACCCCTCCCAAGAACGA
The DNA here is from genome assembly GCA_010110895.2 of Picea sitchensis. NCBI lineage: Eukaryota > Viridiplantae > Streptophyta > Pinopsida > Pinales > Pinaceae > Picea > Picea sitchensis. Next base: position 12,074 of record SNQJ01S0033043.1, on the reverse strand, counting down.
TGGTTTTCCAATTGCGATTGCAAAAACGCAAACGTCCAAACTGCAACAACATGAACAGGCAAGCAAGAACAATGACAACATGCAAATAAGAAATCAGTGACATGCAAAAAGCAAGCATGGACCACCAAACCAACAATGCCGCTGGAGCATAAAAATTTAAAAAATAGAAGAAAATGTCTTGTAACAAGCCTATTAAGTAACCATTCAACACTACCAAGCCTGTTTGGTAAACATTTAAGTCTGTCATAAATGCACTGTAAACATTTAAGAAAAAAATTCAATGTGGCAGGACTTTGACATATCCCAAAAAGAAAAATTATATTTTTTGTAACAATAGTTCGAACACCACACAATGTTTTGGAAAACCAAACTTTGGATATGCCACCATATCAAACATTGCCATAAATTTAACTAGCATAAAATGCTAAACTAAATATTCGAATTAATGCTAGCATTAATCCACCATCGACGAATGCATTACAAAATATATGATTCAAAAAAGACCATATACGATCAAATACTTTGGATATGCCAACAATGTAACATTGGGAATAGCGAATCCGACAATAAGATCTCCAATCCCTTGTCCAATCATATCATGGAAAATATAGTACTTTTTTTATATAAAAACGGATGTTTTCAGTTCCTTGATTCCAACAATAGATAATATGGAAATATTTGTGGTCAAAGGACAGACTAATATGAAGTCAACAATTTATGAATCGCTATAATCCCTCTACACCTACCACAAGAACTAACAATATCTTAATTATTAGCTAAAACATGAACTCTAAAACTTTCAACAAGTTAACCACTTTCATTAAAATTGTAAAATAATCTAAAATTCTCTATAATAACGAGCAACAACCTTTTATGTAAGAAAAGTGAAACCCTCCAAAACCCAAAAATTATCTCAACCTTTTATGTACAAAGGTGAAACTCTCCAAAACCCAGTATGACAAACACCCAGTACGACCACTGATCACTTTCATTGGTGTTGTAAGCCACGACCAGTATGAACCAGAAACAATTTAGCCACCGAGGACTGGAGAGTCGAACCTGCCATTTTCCACGATGAATAAAAGAACAAATATTGAAAAATAAATCCACAAGATTAATAATTACCTAACCACTTGTTTTGCATTTAAGAGTGCACAAATCGTCCAACAATAGATTTTGAACAATGCTAATATAAACTTGATACTGTTCAGATAAAAATTTAATAATTTAATTTACATAGACATATTATCACATATACTCCATTATTGTGCCATCATTAATACATAGATGTAAAGTTGGCTACATCTTACAACATGCTAATCAACAACTTCGTTTTTGCTTCTTGCAGATTCAGGTCGTCTCCATGGAAATGTAGCTTGATATAAGCTAGAGGTATTTGAGTTCCTATGTTGAAAAATGGGTTATTATTCCCTTCAGTATGTCTCAGTAAATATATTCTTTGATAATACTTTCTATGAAAATCCATGAGTTCTCCATAAGTGATATTATGTGTTTGGAAAACAGGACCCATGTTTGAGTATACAGGGTTATATTGTAATTTCTTGCATTTTTGTAATTTATTACAAGGAGAGATATATATCAGTGTTTCTAGTTTTAAAATTTTATACATAATCTATCATTCCAATATTGTAATTATTTCAAATTTTCATTGGAATAATTATTAATAATCATATCCTTATATGTACATGTAATTTGTATGGTGTTTATTTGTTTCACTTTAAATATGTGACTTTATATCTCTCCAAAAGTACTACAACGATACAATATCCTAAGAGATGTCATAAATTATCACTAGTATGCCGACCCCTACACTGTAACAGGTTTTCTTATAAATTTGTAACTGAAATGTAGAATTCTATAATTCTAATATTTATTTGGAATGAAGAAATAAACCTGAGCTATCACATTAATATCTATACATTTCTTCGCTACGAGTAATCGATGAAAGGACTCTGAGGGCTTACAATAATTTATGGGTTCACATTTTCAAGATTGACACTTAATGTAATATCGTTTGAGAGTTTGTTTATTGTTAACATATATTGGGTTTGTTTATCGTTTCAGGGTTTTTCTTAATAATGTATGGAAAGTAATAAATCGGCATAGCATGGGATAGCGAAAAATAGACGATCATCTAATTCGCAGAAAAGGAGTGGGCACGGGGTATTATCCCTTATGATTAACAATGCACTAAAAATGTGAAGCCGAATAGGTATGCTCGAATGAAATGGAAGTTTTGCAGTCACAATTCATAGATTAACTGTACTACTAATTATAGTCGGTAGTACAGTTAATCTATGAATCGTGACTGCCAAACTTCCATTTCATTGAGGCATACCTATTACAGGCGTTTTCGTTATTTAATCCAAAAAGTTATAACATAAATTAAAAGGCTCAGGCCGTCTTACATGAGAGAGGGAGGACAAAAATGTGAAACCAAATTACAGGAGAGAGGCAGAACAAAAATTTATAGGTTAAATTGAAAGGAAGGGTCGATTTAATAAAACATACCTAAATCCCTTAATGAAATGAATGAAATGAATGAAATGGAAGTTTGGTAGTAAGAATTGGTAATGAACCTCCTCGCTCCTTTGTTGATGTGCAGTAGCACTCTCCTTTCTCTTTGCTTGATGTGTAATAGCATGCAAATTGAAATACAAATGTAACTTATTCACTGAAACAAAAGCAAATGAAACAAAGTGTTTCAAAACACATGCAAATGAATAGAGGACGGGGCAGGCTTACCATACACAGAGAAGAATGGTCCAGCGAGGCTGCGATAGGCGAGCGATAGATGAAGTCTGATCCAGGTAGAGGTGAGGGATTCCGTTAAAGGAATGTGAAGGTTCAACAATCAAGAAACATGCAAGTTAATTACTTCATACATGACTTAAGATGTAAATAATCCTCACCATTCGATGCTTTAGAGTGTAACTGGAGGTCACGTATTCAAATTTAAAATCTACTTATATCCACTCCTCCCATCACAGGTTCTGAAATGTAACATGCAATTATTTCCAATCATCTGCCTTGGTAAAAATCGTTGCCAGCTTAATGAATTTTGTCCAATAGAAGAAATCGTTTCATATTCTCCATGGAAATCGTGGCCAACACTTCAAACACGCGTGGAGGGGAGGTTGGAGGTTGAAACAATTCACTTCACATCTACGCAGCCATAAGCATCCTCCCTGGTAAAAAAATGACGGCGTGTAAAATTTTTTAATTGGCTTCCAACACCCACGCAGCCATATCCATCCGCCCAGTAACAATAATTTAGTAAATTGTGGTCATCTTAACAAGTTATTTCTTAATCACTCAACGTGGCAATCTGGTGGTGAGCAAGTAATTTTCTAATCTTATTTAGTAAATGTGAAAAAGTAATCACATAAACATACGTCTTTATAAATGAGCGGAGGTTAATTTATTAAAATCTTATCCATTGATTAGAGAGTAAGACGAAGAATATGCCAGCATCTTCAATTGCCAACTCTAAGATTGAAATTTATGATTAAAAGGTTGATTAATCCTGAAATTCCAATAGGGGGACGCCTATGGCCTAAAAATGTATACACTAAGTTTAAAATACTTTTTAATATAGATAAAATAAAGTATAAGATTAATCATTTTATTAAAGGGGTTAGATTTATTGGTGAAGGGAGAAGTGTTTTTTACTAGTGAGTAAGGTTCATTTCCTGTGAAGGATTTCTTAGAGTTATGTGACATTTTGAGGTAGTGATTTTTCTTGGAGTCATGAGAACATCTTGAAGTAGTGATTGAACGCGTTGTTGCACCTAATTATATATATATATATATATATATATATATATATATATATATAATATTCTCCTCTTTTCAACGAACCTTTAAGCAACTTGAATTTTTTTTAAATTTCTATACAAACTCAAAAATTTCTATAAATATAGAGGCTTAAAGATAATTAAATTGAAACAAATTACATGCAATGATCTCAACTTGGAAGAAGACCATTTTTATTAGTATCTTGGAATTGATTTTCATCATAAGTTAAGGAGCTATAATGTTATGAGAAGAATCAGAAAGGTTGGAAAGATTTTTTAGAAATTTGGTTTTCTAAAAAAGTGTAATCTTTTATATCATTTTTACTCTGAGTGATGTTATATTGGTGTGAGGTTTAAGGTTAAATTCAAATTATAGTGTTGATAAAAGAATCAAAGGAGGTTGGAAAACTTATTGGTTTTCTAAAAAAGTGTAATCTTTTATATCATTTTTACTCTGAGTGATGTTATATTGGTGTGAGGTTTAAGGTTAAATTCAAATTATAGTGTTGATAAAAGAATCAAAGGAGGTTGGAAAAACTTCATTTGATCTTCATAATGCCTTTGAAGTAAAATTTTGGGAAAAATTTTATTTTCTATTATATTTAAATTCCGTGGATTTTTCTATACCATTCACTCACCAAACATACCACTTGTTGAAATTGAATCTAGATGGAAGAAACACCCTCAACACAACAACCACTCTAGCTAAACTCAATTGACAATTCTAAACTTTAAAATTATAATATTTCACATAAATTAAACAAATTAAAAACATTTCATAAAATTTAATAAATGTTACTCCTTATATATATATATATATATATATATATATATATATATATATATATATATATATTACAAATTGAAATTGATATGCATTTCGCTAAACAAAAATAATCCTCTATTTAACTTGTTTTTCATTTTTTTTTAACCTCCTCGGTCGTTCCAAAAGGTTCCGTGACTAAAGGAAAAAACTCATGTTTAGTATTTGAAATTTCATTTTTTAATCTGTGCTTTAGTCGTTGGCAAACGTGACATTAAAATACTATATTCTACCCATCCATATTATCACATAAGAATGCCGAATATATGTGAAAAGACTTAGTTTTCTCTGTCGTTTTCAGAAAATATTTTTTGACTTCTTCAAAGAGTTGAGCATTTGGACATCTCAAATGAGGTGAGTCACTTTACTTTGATTCAATTTAATTTTTGCCGAAAGAGATTTAAATATATTTTATTTATTTTTTTATTTTTATACTAAGTAAAAGTTGATTTGAGAGATAAAGTCAATCAAAAATAATAATTTCTACTTTTTTTCTCTTCTTTTCAACATGAGCACTCCACCACCTATTTAAAAAACTCACTCCCTAACAAGGGGAGGCCCCCAAAATCACCCTAGATATCCTTTTACGCATTATATGGAATCAATAGAAAGAAAAAGAGAAGAGAGAGATGCCAAATCCAAATAGAGTTAGAAACATTACAAAAAAGGAGGAAGAAAGAGACATAAACTCAAAATAGAGCTAGAGGTAATGATTGATAAAAAAAAATCAAAGATACCATTCAAACTCAAATAGAGGATAGGATTCTTAGGGTTCAAGAGGGAATTGCAAACAATGAAGGATAAAATTCAAGAAATGGAAAACATAAACAATCAACCCAAGAAGGAGGGTTGAAGGAAATCACAACTGAGAGATAGGATTAAAGATCTTAGAAGAAAAACTAACCAACACCTGGATCTCAGTAATATGGAAACAAATTAGATATCAAAACCCATCAAAGAGGAAATGAATAAGCTAATCAAATTGGACCATGAGCTTAACAAAAGAGCCTCCTTGACCCTCATAATTTTGGTATAAAAGAAAACAAGAGGGAGAGGATACACCAGCAATAGTAAAAGAAGAATTAAAAAAAATAAATTACAAATTGATACAACTTACCTCATATAAGTAAAGAGGCTAGAAAAATAATCGATCACAAAGATAGGTTGATCCATGATGCAGGAGCATTGCTCACCTACATAGTGAGCCAGCCACAAGGACCAAAGAAAAAGACAAATGGAGAGCGCCAGCATTCAAAGTTTGAAATATTTTGATATTGGGTGCTCCAAACATAAATGCATTGGTGTAATGAAGCGAACTTGTACATTGTAATGGACCTTTAGCAAATAAGCTCTCGTCCTTAGGTATCGAAGTCATTTATTTAGGTTTAATGCAAGTAGATAAATTAATTCAGTCTAGATTAGACGCTTTTGTGAGGGAAAACGGAATACAGGCACCCTCCCTTATATCATTGTAATTCATCTCGTGCAAGGATCTCGTGATTAGCATCGAAAGAGTAAGAAGAGAACAGGCGTGTAGGGTCATGAAGAGTCCCCTACGTACGTATTACTGAATTCAATAGGAAAGCTTTGATTCAATTCCATGGTCATGTTATTCTCTGTGTATTGATATTATGTCGCTGTTACTTGCATCCGCTATATGCCTTCATTGTATATGCCGACATGTGTAATTTCGCGGGCGCATTATAAATCTGGAGAGAGAAGGGAATTTTCAGTTGTTTCTCTGTCTGAGTCAGGATATTTCTGCATAGAGTGTAGTTGAATTACTCCGCATAGAGTGCATTGATGAGGCTGAGTAGTTAAACTCTCATTCTCGTTTTGCCCAGAAGTTGTGTTGGGTTGTTAGAACCGTGCAGGTAAGTGCAGGTTAGACTGAAGTCTCATAAGTGAGTCTGAGGGAAGGGAGACGAGGACTTTTGTTGCAGGAAGTGCATAGAGACCAGGTGACTTCAACACTCTGAGAGTCGCTAAAGTCAAGCACGTGAAGCTGCATAAAGGCCCTGAAGGAATCAAGTCTGCCAAGCTCGAGGGATAGTTCCTTTGTACCCCACGGAACGCACTCCGTGAAAGGTTTCGAACAGGATGAGGCTTGGAGCAGGAGGTTCCCCAAGAGGAAGAGAATTGATGACCTGAATCGTCGAGAGGAACAGAAGTCCCCGCGATCAATGATCTGGGAGAAGTAGTGAGAGATTTAACCTTCAAGTGCAGGTAGAACCCATTTTCCATAGCATATCGACATATTATCAAGCAGAGTGCAAGAGTTGCATGCATGCCGAACACCGCTGAAGCCGCGATTTCCGATTCCGTGGGAGCCATCGACATCGGAGGGACAGTGGCAACGAACCGAGAATCGAGGTTTCTGTGACGGGGTTTCCAAAATGCAAGGGATTTGAACTGCCTGAAAGCTGCTGATCCCGCGATTCGATCGCAATGAGTGTGAGGTGACGTGGTCGCTGCGGTCTGGAAGTATGGAGTCCGTGTGGTTGAGTCGAGATCGCACCTGGGCTCGGGTTTGTAAATCGGTTGTTCACATTGGCGAAAGTGGTTATATCCCAGGGCTGACCGCTGACCATCTGACTGGTTTTGAGTTTGAGCACTCAAGAATCATGAAGTCTCACTCTATATCGTGAGACCCGATTTTCCGAGACACTTGGTGAGAGATCAACAGGAGTGTCCCCTGTGGTAACTGGTTGTTCCGGGATACACGACCGAAGAGTGGCATGCCTCTTCGCCGCAGGAAAGAGAAGGTCCCCGGTGAGAGCGGGCCGTAATGCTGAAGGTATGCCAATCGCTGTCAAATTAAGTTGTAATCACCATAAATATAGTATACTTAGTAAATCTCCAAGCTTAAAGGGTCGGGAATATTTATAAATGAAGACCTCATTCCAAAGACCAAATGGAACTAAGGAAGGAAGTTCAAAAGGTAAAAAATAAGTTCGGAAATAAGGAAATTGGGCAATAACTAGAAATTGAAAAGCTATTGTTAGATAGAGACCGTAAGGATAATAATAACAGGAATTTGGGACACTGGGATCATTTTTGAATTGCTCGCGGGCTTTCCATGGTAAAAGGTCCTATGATAAGTTGGATCCCCGAGTGGTATTGATATTATTTGTCTAGTCGAAACATTGGAGCATGAGGAATCTAAGGTCCCCAACATGGAAGGATTTGTCTTGTGGCTCATGATGGAACAAAAAATCCCACCGGAGAGGGATATGAGGCATAGCTTGTTATATTAGAAAAAATATTTCTCATCACATTCAACTTCATAAGATTGACCCTCTTAATCAATACATTTGGATAGAAATTTCGAACACCAATGCTAAGAAGATGTATATAAATTTGTTATTTTGCACCTATTAATTCTACTTTTTGGCAAAAAATAATCTAGATAAAATTGTCCCTATAATAATTTTCTAGAACAAGATATTATAATTTGAAAAATGAAGGTAATATCCTCGCTAGGGAGACTTTAATGCTAGGACTGCAACCAAACAAGCCACTTTAAGTGATGACTCAACCATAATCCTTTATGGCTGGGATGAGGACCTTGTTTTATCTTATAGCTACAAAAGAAGCTCTCAAGACCTAATTGAGAATTTGTTTGGTACTAAGTTGGTCAAGCTCTGTGATCTCTCAAGACCTACTAATTTGCATTGGAGTAATGAAGCGGCCAAACCCCAACCAAATGACGCTCATTCATGGGCTAGGTAGTAGTGTTGTAGATTGTGATACCTAATATCCCTATTTCTAACCAAATAACAACTTTGACCTTTTTAAAATGACCATGAACCTGACTGATCATAAACCTTTAACCCTAACTCTAAAATTTTCCATGCATAGAGTACCATTGAAGAGGAATTATGATAATCAAAGTTGGAATTTTATGCTTTAGACAAAAAGTAAAGTTTCGATATTTTCTTAAGTGATTTAAATAGTAAATTAAAACTCCTAAATTATAAGGACAACATTGGAAGAACTCTAGTCATAATTTTACAACTACCCTTTCCACTTCCATTAACAAGTTCTCTTCAAGGTGTCCTATAAAACTTAATAATAGAACAACCAACCCTTGGTATGATAAAGATTGTAAAATTTCTAGGAAATCCATAGGGATGCTTCTAATGAGCCCTAAAACTTGATAAGATCAATAATGCATAAAGCCCCACTAAAAGAAAAAGATACTATATCAATAAAAGGCAGAGAAATCCTCACAACTATACAAGTTGGATCCTAAAAAATTTTGGAGCCAAATTCTAAAACACACACTAAAGAAAAATAATAAGATTCCCTTAATGGATTGGAATTCTACCTTAAAAGTATTTAATGAAGTTCCTCAATGCCATGGACACCATTCCCATTGTCCCTACAAAGGAAGAAGTTTTTAGATGACATAGAGTTCGGGGGTTAAGCAAAATTGGCTAAAATGGAAAAGCTTCTAGGGAATACTGGCTACTAAGATGAAATTTTCTAAAACTGAGGGGCCAATCCTTATCCCTCACATATAGAAGCTCTTCAATTTAGAAGGTTTGCTGTATTTCCCTAAACCCTGGACGAAAAGCCTCATTGTTCCTATTTCTAAAAATGGGGATAAAAACATTCCCCTCTAATTATAGGACCACAGGATTAGCCCGATTTTAGCCAGCTTTATGGAATCATTTGGAAAAGAAGATTAGCATTTCATTAGAAAGTCACGGTAAAAGAACCAAAGGCTGTCAGTTTAGGAGATATCATTCAACCTGCGGACCATCCCACATCTTTTAGGATCATTGGGTGCAGGGAGTTCCAATACCAAAATGAATCTTTTGTTGTTTTGTTGACTTTTTAGGAAAGATTTTGACATAATTCCTAGGAAAAACCTTGAATATGTTGGAAGAGATAAAATTTCCTCTCGAGTTGAGGGTCGCTGCACAAGGATGTATGAGAACATTATTGCTATGTTTAAAACATTGAGGGCTGGTCAAAGAGATTAACTGCAATATCGAGTCAAACAAGGTTGTCCCTTGTCCCCACCCTTTTTGGCATATACATTGACAAATTAGAAGAATGTTTGGAAAGGAAGGTCAGGTCGGCCCCACACTCACTGTGGTATAGTCATCAATCTTCTTTATGCCCATGATATCATTCTTATGGCAAGGAGTCCCAAGGATCTTGAAAACCAACCAAGAATCCTCACGGATTTTTTCTCCAATATGGGTATGACTGTTAATACTGATAAGACTAAGGTCATGATTATTAAATCCAATAAGATCCCTTATGATACCTTTGTATATGACAAAAACAACTTGGAGGAAGTGAATTCATACAAATATCTTGGAATCGATATTCACCACAAGCTTAATTGGAATTATAGCATTGAGAAAAGGATTATTGGGGGATGGAAAGCTTATTATGGGCTTGAAAACAATTGTAAATTCGCTGAACTTTGGAGTTGGGATAAGAAGAAACTCCTCTTTGAGACTCTTGTTACACCTGATATTCTTTATGGATGTGAAGTATGGGGCTGTAGTATCTCTTGTGAATCCTGGAGAAAGATAGAGAAAATACAAAAGAATTTTATAACCTATAATCTCAAAATTAACGGAAATACGCCCTATCCCATCCTCCTCGTAGAAACTAGACTCTCCCCTATTGAGAGCATGGCTATGACTAGATACCTAATGTATAAGAACAAGTTAAACAACATGGAAGACACGAGGCTACCTAAAATTTCTTCCAAATCAAGTCATAACCACCATCGACTCAAGCGAGGATGGCATAAAGACGCCCAATATTGGCTAAACTATTGGGTAATAATGGAAGAAACCATTTTTCAGAATAAAGATACTATTAAAAAAAACATCAAATCAAAATTTAAGGAAAAGTGTGGTGTGATAGAGTTAGAGGAAAAACTAAAATTATGGTATTATAAAGATGTAATCAACCCTAATCTAGAAGATCAAAATTATCTATCTGTTTTGCCAAGTGTAAAGAAAAAAATAAGGATTGCTAAGATAAGAACAAATTCTCACGAGCTCCATAGTTAAACTGGGCGTTGGTCAATTCCTAAAATGCCATGGGATGAAAGAGTGTGTCACCTTTGTGACACTAAGAAGGTTGAAGATGAAAAGCACTTTCTCTTAGATTGTCCAGCCTATACCCATATTAGATCTTATTTTCAAAATATTGATCACACTACCAACCTTCCTAACCTTTTAACTCAAAAAAAAGTATGGTGATCTTGGAAAGGTTTTCTTAATGTTTTTTTAGCACAGAAACAAAATTCTAAAGAATCACAAGTAATCACTTGCCCTCTTAAGGTCCGATAGACCAATTAGGTCTTAGTGGACGTTAATCATCATCATCATATAATTATCAATATATTTTAAATATTTTTAAAAGAAGAACATATTTTTCAAAATATAATAATATTAAAATAATTGTCTTAATTAATTTTCAAGAAAAATATAATTAATTTTAACTCAACATACTATATAAATAATAAAAAATAAATATTCTCAAAAAAATATTAAATAAATGATAAAAAAATAAAATTTAAATATTCTCATGAAATACTATATAAATAATAGAAAATAAATTATGAATATTTACATGAATTTTTTTCATGGAATTAATATCTTTTATTTATTGATGATGATGATGGTTAACCTTTATTGAGACCAAAATTGGTGTAGAGGACCTTAAGAAAAGTAAGAGATTACTTGGATTTATTTAAAATGTTATTTCAATGCTTGAAAAGCATTAAGAGAAGCCTTCCAAGATCACTAAAGTTTTGATGACTTAGAAGGTTAGGAAGGTCGATATTGTGACAAATATTTTGAAATTGATGTCTAATTTGGGTATAAGTAGGGGCACTCTAGAAGAAAGTTCTTTTTATCTTCAACATTGTTTGTGTTACAAAGGTGAGAGATTATTTCCTGTTGTGATTGCCAAACGCTCGGTTTTACTATGCAACTCATGAGAATTAGTTCTTATTTTAACAATATTGATTATATTCTTTATGTTAGTCAAAACATAGAGAAAATTTTGATCTTCAAGATTATGGTTAACTACCACTTTATAATATCTTAATTTTCTTTTATCCTCTTATTCTTTAGCACACCATAGATTATCCTTAAATTCGTCTTGTACAATACTTTTTAATATTATCAACATTCTACATAATAACTTCTTATTTTATTCTCCAATCATTTAGTCAAGACTTGTCATCATTATGTTATCCCTGCTTAAGTCGTTGGTTATATTGTCTGGAGTCTGAAGCAATTTTGGGGAGCCTCTTTTCATCCATGGTGTTTATCTTGTTCTTGTACATTAAGTACCTAGTCATAGTTGTGCTCTCAATAGGGGTTCTATGAGGAGGATAGGATAGGATAGGGTGTATTTCCTTTAATTTTGATATTATAAGTTATAAAATT
>SNQJ01S0033042.1:51440-68602 GCA_010110895.2 Picea sitchensis | reverse complement strand
CTTGTGTTCCTTGTGGAGATGATTTGTTGATGATATATTGCTGATATATGTTGTTGATATGTATTCACATCTAACTGATTATTAATGACAACAATGAGTAATGAGTAAATGTCGAATGCTAACTAATGAGTTTTGTGTAAGAGGGAAGTTTTGGAAAAAATATCCCCACACTCATTCACCCCCCCTCTAAGTGTGGTAGGTGTGTCCAACAAAAAATTCTACAGAGAAAAATAAAGATGTTAGATACAGAAAGGTTTGGAAAATAACTGAAAGAAAAGAAGGACATGTAAATAAGGAACAGGTTCAAGAGATTGTACATTCAGGCATTGGAGTGAAATATGAATCCACAGATAGAAATAAAGAAGTAAGAGTTCAGAGAGATGATGAATCTTCCAATGAAGATGATGATGAATCTACCAATGAAGATGATGATGAATACACATCAGAGCAGGAATTGTTCGAAGCCATCCGGCTTAGATACTCCTAGGTAATATGAATATTAGATAGGGGGAGTCTATGCAATAGCTATGGCAGACCAAAGAACCATCATTCCAGCAACTTGCAGAGTTTGAGAAGACAGATCCAGAGTAGTCAGTTAGAAGAAGTACAGTTTGATAGATTAATCAAGACTTCATGATAATATAGTGATAAATGGGTCAATATTATGGACAGTTGCGCAAGTAGAGTCTTGGATAGTATGGACAGAGATGGATTTGTAAGAATACTTAGCAAGTTTGGACATATATATGATAGTGGACGAGAGCATGGGTTCATAGATTGGTTCAGAGAGTGGTTTAGAGACAAAGGAACGTTATCATAATGAATGATAATTACACAAGAAATGGCTTGAAAAATGCTAATGGATTCCAAATTGACAGATATTTTTTGGACACATGCAGTGCATACAACAGTTCACATTAAAAATAGAATAATGCTCAGAAACAACAATGACAAAAATCTCTACGAACTATGGAAAGGAAGCGCAGATAGAAACCTCTACATCAAGGTAACTCAAGGTAGTATTTTATTAATTGAAATTTATGTTGATGATATTGTTTTTGGAAGTACTAATGATAGGTTAAGCCTGAAATTTGCAAAGGATATGCAGAATGAATTTGAAATTTCATTACTTGGAGAACTATCCTTCTTTCTGGGTCTTCAAATATGTCAAATCAACCAAGGAATTTTTATTTCTCAAACTAAGTATATCAGATAAATGCTAAAGAGGTTCGGAATGGAAGATTGAAAACTAGTTACCACTCCTATGAAAACCAGTTGCAAGTTGAGAAAAGATGATGATTCAAAGTCTATAGACTAGAGGATATACAGGTCAATGACTGGTAGCTTACTATATGTGACAAAATCCATACTAGATGTAATGGAGGCAGTTGGACAGGTGGCATGATTTCAAGCAGCACCAAAGGAATCACATGTATTAGGAGTGAAAAGGATTTCCAGATATCTCAAAGGACCATAAGAATTTGGATTATGGTATCCAAAAGGAAAGGATATATCACTTATTGCCTACACAGATGAAGATTGGGAAGGTTCCATTGATGACCGATGAAGCACCAGTGGAGCATCGTTCTACTTGGGTGAGTGTTTAGTATCATGGTTAAGAAATAAACAATCATCAATATCCTTATCTACAGCCGATGCAGAGTATATTGCAACAACAACATGTTGTACACAGGTTCTATGGATGAAACAAACTCTGATAGATATACAGGTTGAGTATGATGATCCCATTCCAATCTATTGTGATAATACAAGCGCCATCAATATCTCAAAGAACCCGATGATGCACTCCAAAATGAAGCACATTCCAACCAAGTATCACTTTCTACGGGAACATGTTGCAGAGAAGAACATCATAGTTGAATATGTGGGCACAAAAGAACAAGTGGCAGACATCTTTACAAAAACGCTTCCACGGGAAGCCTTTGAATATATTCCCCAGAGACTCGGAGTGATTTCTACTCCAAAATGAATGTTTTTGAATTCTTATCTTATATGTCTTAGATTTAAATGAGGAAGCACCATAAAGAGGAAAATTTAGGTTGGGAGATAAATTTCAGGAAGAGTTGAGTCAAGGGGAGTATCCCCAAGGACAATTCAGTTAGGGGGATCAACCCCGAATGGAAAGATACATTTTCCATTGATGACAAATGGGGAGAGATTTATCAGATGCAAGATAGAAATTCTTGGAGAGAGAGCATAGAGGCATGTAGACAGGGGGAGAATCCCCAAGGCGATTTCAGTCAGGGGGATTATCCCCAAAGGGAGATACCCTTTTCCATTTATGTCAAAAAGGGAGAGATAGAAACATTGATGATGATTATAAGCATGAATGTTATCATGACTAAGTGTTGCCATCAATGCCAAAGGGGGAGATTGTCAGATAGTTGGTTTAGGTTGATGGGCAGTTGGTATGGATTGTTGGTTGTCATTGATTTTAACCATTGGAGAGTGATATTATATATTGATGTCAACCCTTGGAGAAAGTCCGGTAGCACACAGGTTTCGGTAATAGACCCAAGTTTGTTTGATGTATAACGGTATGAGTTTTAATATATTTGGAGGTAATATTATTCTATATGGATAGTACATGTCACGCCATTTATGGTGGTATGTGGAATGCTACATAACTCCTCACGGTTAGAGAATTATGGCCATGTGAAGTTGGAGAACCCAGGTTTGGGTAATGGACCCAAGTGTGTTTGATGGATAATGGTATGAGTTTTGATATATTTGTAGGAAAGACTATTCTATATGGATATTACATGTCATTCCATTTCTAGTGGTATGTGGAATGTCGCATAACTCCTCACAGTTAGAGAGTTATAGCCATGTGAAGTTGGAGAGCCCTCATGAGTCATCTAGAAGCCCCAAAAACTCAAAGTAGTCAAAGTGTTTGCAAAGAAGAAATTATTTAAATAATAAAGTGAAGTGATAAGTGTAATATAAATCAAATTGGATACAAAACAAATTATTTAAATAATAAATTCAATGGAGAAATTACCAAGTAGACAAGTGGTTAGAAGTGGGTTAACCCTAAAATAAGAAAAGTGGGTTAAGATGGTTAAAATGTAACCCCTTGAGGAAGCTACATGAAAGTATAAATAAGAGGCAAGGCTCTCTCATTTTAATCACACTTGAGCATATTGAATATCTACAGGTGACTGAGGTAACCAAAGGATATCTGAGCCAAATTTTAGAGGGAAGGTGAATTAAAGAAGGCCGAAATTCAAGGGAGGGTAAATTCTTTTGATGATGCTTTCTAAGGTATGTTATTTACAGGTCATCTCACCATTTTCGCAATAATTGTTTTTCTAGAATGATTCAGACTGTGAAATTGGGAGGTCGTTGAGGAAACATATGCAAGTAGATGTGGTACAAATTTTCGCTTGTGGGTCGTTGTATTTTTGGAGTTACACGCTGTGGAAAATAGGGTTTTTGGCTAGTCCTGAAACTAGTCTAAAACAAGTGTTTCGGGTAAAAATGTCATAAATTATTCATAAAAGATACAAATTAAGTAAGAAAAAATGTGTTTGTTAGAGTACAATATGTATTATTGTTTATAAAATTTTCAGATCCATACAACAAATATTCTGTGTGGGGCACACTCTACAAGTTCTCTCTCTAGAATAAGCAGAATTCAACAAGGTATGCCATTTTTTCTATAACTCCTTTTTTGAGAGGTTACAAGTAGTGACACCTGGAGGAATTGCATAAAACACACTGAAGAACATTGTGTACCATTTTTATATCTTTATTCATTACATGTACATAGTTATGATTATTTCAATTTAGGGTTGTTGACTAATCCAAAATTAGTCATGTGAGACTAAAGTAAAGTTTGATGAAAAGGCTAGTCTCTTGTTGTTAAAGATAAGGAAGATTTGCATGTATGTGATATTATACACCAGGTCTATTACAAAGTTATAAATCATATTTGGATGATGAAATTGATGAGGGATTTTGGTTGAGGTACATGTTGGGTACATGGTTCAGACAAGTATTTGATGAGTTGGAACATACATGAGGTGTATATTTGAAGATGTTGGTACATTTTGATAAGTCATATTTTATGTGTATTTGATGCATGATTTGTACAGGTTTGGTGCATGGTTGATGCACTTGTTCATGGTACACATTGAGGTACAAGTTGGTGCATGGTTGATGCACGTGTTCATGGTACACGTTGAGGTACAAGTTGGTGCATGGTTGATGCACTTGTTCATGGTACAGGTTGGTGCATGGTTGATGCACTTGTTTATGGTACATGTTGATTATAGGTTGTTTGGTACAGGTTGGTGCATGGTTGATGCACTTGTTTATGGTACAGGCTGGTGCATGGTCGATGCACTTGTTTATGGTACATGTTGATTACATGTTGAGATACAGGTTGATGCATGGTTGATGCATGGTTCAGGTTATTGGTACATGTTGTTACAATGGTATATCTCACAGTGATAGTGTGACAGTGGTTCCATCATTCTACTTCTACGTTAGGCAGGTTGGATGGGGAAAGGACATGTGGTTGTAGCTACCTTCTGATGGTAGCCAGAGAACATATGGGGTTGTAGCCTCCTTCTGGTTGTAGCCAAAGAATTGGGGAGTTGGAGCTTCCCACAGGTTGTAGCCTGAGAAACTAGGGGGTTGGAGCCTCCTTCCAGTTGTAGCTGGAAAACAAAGGAAGTTGGTGCTTCCAATGAATGTAATTCTTAAAGACATATAATAAAAATAATTCTGTGGTTTTCTCCCACTTTGGGTTTCCACATAAAACATTGGTGTACTGTGTATGTGTGTGATGGCTCATTTGTTCATTGTTTATTTACTCTGCAACTATTGGATGATAATGATACATTGATATAACACTTGCATTTTATGGTGAAAAGGGATTAAATTGCTCTATTATTGATTCACCCCCCCTCTTATTAATCCAACAATTTTGGCGTGAAGAAAATTGTGGCCGTTCTATAGAAATATTTTTATCGTCCAAAAATTTGAAAGGACGTCAACAAGTATATCATATATTGCACTACCTGTGCCATTTCCAAGAAAACCATCAAGAAGCAAGGATTATACAACCCTCTTCCTACTTCTGAGAGGCCTTGTGAATCCATCTCGATGGATTACATGTCTAGCCTTTCGTCCACCAAGCAAGGCATTGATTGTGTGTTTGTGGTGCTTGATCGATTTTCGAAGATGGACATTGTCACAGCCTGCAAGAAGAGAATCACAATGACAGATATTGCCAAGCTCTTCTTCAAACGAGTGTGAGTCCATTTTGGGATACCATAGACCATCATCTTCGAATGGGACAATAGGTTCCTCAACACATTTTGGTTGAGTCTCTATTCACTGTTGGACACCAAGATCACTAAATCCATTGCCTTCCAGCCTAAAACCAATGGAGAAATAGAGGTCATCAATCGGATGATTGTGTACATCATGTGCATGTACAACTCCAGGAATCCATGTACATGGGATTATTGTCTTCCCTATGTTCATCACATCAATAACATGGCTCTCGATAGCTCCACCGACCATAACCCATTTCAGGTGGGGTTGGAATTCCAACCCTTGGGTCCCATTGATGTTGCACTGCCTATGTCAACCACACAAACATAATCTTCCCATGTTCATTCTGAGGCCGCAAAGCCACCCGATTCATTGAGAGGATACAACACATCCGCCAATAGGTCCATGAGATTTTGCAGAAAGCCAATGTTAAGTACAAGAAGCGCCATGATCAACATCGGGTACCGCACAAGTTTCAGGTGGGAGACAAGGTCTGATTACATTTGCAGAAAGAATTCCTTACAGGGCCCCATCGAAAGATATTTCCACTTAGCTATGGGCCTTACACTATCACCAAGGTTGCGGGTGACAATTATTTTGAGCTCAACACTCCCCCCTTCCTTGGCTTGCACCCAGTTTTCATTGTGGACCTCCTCCAACAATATTTTCCACCATTATTGGACACCTCAGAGATCGCAAAATAATTGACACCAACATAGATAAACCCTGACTACATGGAACATGCATCCACTAATCATATAGTGGACACACAGGTCAAGGGCACTCGCCAGTAGAGGATGCAACTTTATCGGGTTGACAAGGCAGGGCAACTCCTATACCAAGGCAAGTGACTCACCAAGGCCAAATTCAACAGAAATTTCCTCACCTGATGAGGGAACTCAACGCAATGGAAACCGTTTCTTCCTAAGGGGGGAGGCCTGATCCAGGTTGATATTGGTGGCCACCCACCTGTTCCTACTAGCTCCTCTTGATAGTTTTTAGTTCAACACATTTCTTTGAAATGATGACATTTCTTTGTAATTGTGGGTTCTGCACTTCCGGGGGTATCCTTAAGCCCTACAAAATATCTAGGTGGATATTAGTGTTTTCCCACCTATTCCAACTGGATTATTTTGGAAGTTTTCATCTTAGTACATCTTTCTATACTTCCAGGGTTGTTTTGGGGCCCTAAACAATGTTTTGTTTTTTTGGCTTGCCACAGTCAAACTGTAGATGTAGTTATATTTGATTACATAATGTGTAGTTCTCAAAAATACATTTCCAATGGGATATCAAATGCCTAAAATGAAGGCCATATGCAAACGTTACGACCTCAGGAAGTTGAGGTACCAACTTACCCATCGGGGCCAACATAACTTTTGGTGTTTAATCTCCTAGGGTTAGGTTTTTGGATGTCTAGAGTTTTTTCATTCACGAGTAATGTTAAAAATGTCTCTGGAGCCTCATTGTAATTGTTATGCTCAGATGAATGCAAGTAGCATCAACATCTCTTCTCAGAGATAGCTACCACCATTCGAGCAAGTTGTTTTCAGTTCTGCGGTTTTACAGTTTTAGCCTATTTTATTTATTCAATAGAATTTATTGTTCACTGAATACCTGTTGTTGTTCTCCGTATCTCTATGTTATTTTATTCATTTTGTTATTCATTTCATTATACTCATAAATTTGGATCACAACCATGCCATTTTGTGGTAGGATTTCCTTAGAAAATTAACTTGGATAGTTGATAGGTCTTCTGGCATCATGGATGGATATTCCAGATACTATTGCAAGAGCTCGAATATACCATTTCTCACCTTCAATAATTATTTAGTTTCATCCCACTTGAAGGTAATCGTTGGCTCTGGAGTTCTAATAATTTTTTTAAATATAGAAGGACTTAAAGAAACTAGGGATTCCCTTAGAAGTTGAATTATCTGTTGGTTCTTATCAAACTTATCTATACACCAGGAAATCAGTTCTTTGCAATCAAATAAATACAGAACAAAACCTGATAAAGCAATCTCGAATTTTTAAATATGATTGATATTTCTCTCAAGAAGAGAAAATCTCAAATAATATCTATAGGCTCTTGACCATTGGAATTTCTAGTCTTCTCGTCCAATTGAGTTTATGGTATCCCTACAAAATTCTTCTCTCCTTCTAGTTGTCATGCTAAATGAAGTTGATGAACCATTGTACATTTCCTTTTTCAAAATGTTGTTATCAAGGTGATCACATTTATTATACAATACTTCGGAGCCTTTGGTTCAAAGAGCTATTAATACAAAATAATCTTGAAATTGATGGAGGAGAGTCTTAAGACTGTCACCATTAATTACAATCTTTTACACTTAACCATTTTTTTTTTATCTCTATGAGATTCTCATTAAATGTTCATTGGATAATGTGGCAATATGAGATAAGGGTTAACCATGGAGCGGTGAAATATCAAAGGTATTTGAATAAAATATGGAATGATCATGAATTAGTGGACTCATGATGAAAACTTGAAAACAAATGATTAAGTATGAGAACTCAATCATGATCGAGGGTATGTGAAATGAACAATGAAATCAATGTGAACCCATGGGCCCAAGGTATAGTTTCAATATTTTTATTTAGTACAAAAGTAAATCGTTCGGACGTAGAGGGATCAGGGTAAGCAAAGCGTATGTGAAATGATCGCGGACCCGTAGTGAAGCTTGAAAATTGGCTAAGTGTTGAAATAGTGAAGTATGGAAAATAGATTAAGTATGGAGGATATGTTAGACCTGAGGTTCGCGATGATAGTGAGTGAATCGAATAACTCCTTTAGACCCATGATGAATCATTTCAAGAAAAATTCTAAATATAGGTGTGAAATGAGGGTGGCGGAATAAGAGGGTGCATTTTGGAAACCACAGAGTTTTGGATCTAAAGAAAATAAGTGTTGTAGACCTCTGACAAAGTAAAAATATTTCTAAGTATGGAAAGAAATATAAAATAAATACTTTACATGGAATTAGAACATATAAGGATCAACGATGAGCTTTAGGAATTAATCCCTCTATGGCAGGTAAGAACTGTTCATCAATTTCCTGGTCTAACATGGAAGGTTCATAGAATTTCAGGTTTTCCACATTCACTACTCAGTAAAATTTAAATGTGCATATATGGGGGTACATTGAGTCTATAGTAATTATTAATCACTTTATTCAACACTTCAAAAGGACCATAATTTAGAGCCTTTATCTTCTTACACAAACCCTATAGCCTTTCTTTGTTTATATGTAACCAAACTTTGTATCCTAACTTGAATGTTTTCTCAATTTTGTGTTGATCATGATAGACCTTGTAGTTTCTGGTGACTTATTTAATGTCTCCTATACTTTCAAATGAATTTCATCTTATCAATGAATTTTTCAACTTGTGATGTTTTCCATGATGTATCTTCTATCACTCCTCCTAGTTTTCCATATACAAAATCTAAGGATGAAGGTGGAAATACACAAAGCAAGTTTCAAAAGGGGATTTATTGGTAAAGTATGGATTTATATGTTATAACAATTATGAATATGAATCCAATTCTCATCCCAAGTCCTTGGATGACTATAATTGTAACCCTTCAAACATGAATCAATGTCCTATTCACTACTTCTTTCTGCTTGTGTATATATGGATGTAAATCTATGGATCTCTTCAACTTGATGTCCATGTTCTCACAAAGTGTAATCCATGGCAGGACATGTATGGGTAGAGAATGAGTAACTCCACACTTGAATTATTTTTCATTATCTCACATCATGCATATATACAAGAGGAAGTGACCTTTGGTTTCATCTTCCAAGAGGTCAAAATGACTATACTTATCACTTATGACTCTAATATTTCTCCTAAATAATATTTACATTTATATTTACAAAATGCCATAATCATGAGGATTGGGTATCCAACATTTCCCCCCTTAATCTGAAGGGGTGTTTGTGAGTCCAAGCATAATTTTGAATTTTTCAAAGTTTTCTCTTCCAAGCACTTTGGTGAATATGTCTGCAATTTTCTCATTTGTGGAACAATGTCTCAAGTGAATATAGTCGTGTCCTCTACATGATATTGAATTAGATGGTACTTTGTGTTGATTTTCTTGGTTTGATCATGGAACCTAGGATTATTGGACAACTTGATTGTAGAATTATTGCCAACCAGAAGAGGAGTATAATTCACATGTTTCTCCTGCAAATATTCAAGTATTTTCCTGAGCCACATAATCTCATTTGTTTCTTTTGTAGCTACCATATATTCGGCCTATGTTTTGGAATCTGTTGGAACTGATTGCTTATGTGATCTCTAGGAGAAAAATGACAATCCAAGACTCATGAGATAGTGTGAAGTTGAGATTCTATTTTATTTATCCCCAAAAAATTCCAAATCGAAATATCCAACTAGGTTGAAGTCATGCACCTTGGATTACTTGAGTCCAAAACCTTGAGTTCCCTTCAAGTATTTAAGAACTCTTTTTTTACTAGACCAATGTCATTCACAAGGTTTTTGCATGAACCTAGAAAGAATCCCAACAACAAATGAAATATCCGGTTTGGTGGTGGTAAGATAGATACAAATTCCCATAAGTTTTTTTTACTTGGTTGCATCCTCAAATTCCTTCCCTTATTTTTATGTGATATTCAAATTATGCTCCATTGGAGCAGAGACAAGGTTACACTCACCCAATCCAAACTTGTTCAACAATTCTCCGATGTACTTATTTTTGGAGATGAATATGTACGTCAGATTTTGAATCACTTCAATTCCCAAGTAGTAATGAAGATGTCTCAAATATGTCATCTCAAATCCTTTCTTAAACTCTTTCTTTATGGATGAAATATAGTTTTCATTGTTCCCTATTATCAATAGATCATCTACATACACTACAAGATATATCACATTTTTTTCAACTTTCTTAACAAATAGAGTTGCATCATCAAGATTAAAGTGCCTGAAATTCGATTTCAGAGGATGCTCAATTAACTTTTCGTGTCAGGATAACAATGCTTGTCTCGGGCCATATAATGATTTAATGAGTTCACATAATTCATGTCATTTTCCCTTCAAAGAAAACCTTTTGGTTGAGACATGAAGACATTCTCTTTCAAGTCTTAATTCAAGAAAGTAAGCTTCACATCCATTTGATGAAATTTCCATCCATTTTGTGCTACCAAGGAAAATACAGTATGAAAGTTAGCCCATTTTGTTGTGGGGGGGAAATGTCCTCATAATCAATACCTTTTTTTTGTACAAATATTTTTTCCATGAGCCTCGCTATGTTCTTTTCAAGTGAACCATCTGATTTGTAGTTTTTTTTTAATACCCACTTTTGGCCAATTGGTTTGGTTATGAATGTAGGTTCCACCAACTTCCAGGTCCCATTGTTGATGAGAGCATCATATTCCTTATGCATGGATTCTTTCCACTCATCATGAGAAGCAACTTGTTCAAAGGAATTTGGTTCAAAGTTAGTAGATAAATTCAATTAACAATCATATGAAATATCCATACCATCTATATCACCTAAATTTGACTTATCTACATCACCTCCATCTTGTCTTGTAGAACTTATGGTTCTTGTCTTTTTTACCTCATTAGGATAAACACTTTCAAGTGTCTTTATGAGCCACTTTGGTGGACCTTTCTAATATGGTCCAAGTTTCTTAGTTGAATGAGATGGTGTTGAATTTCTAGGTTTCTCAATTAATTGAGATGGTGATAAATTCTCATAAAGGTTTAACCTTTCAATCCTCTCAATCACATCATCCCAATGAACATACTTCAGGTTTTGATGAAGTGGTTGGAACTTATTCATGAGGGGGAGATGGTTCTTCAAAAGGAGATTACAAAGATTGATTCAAGATAGGGATCCCCCCTTCAAGATGTGGAATCTCGTAATTAAATTTGTTATATGTCTTTACATGAGTGAATCTATCCAGATGATCAAGCTACTTCTCAATAGTTTTTTCATTCTTGGAGGATTCAAGAAAAAATGCATCTCTAGAAAGAATTAATTTCTTTTTTACCTCATCATAAACATGATATTCCTTGGTGGTAT
Source organism: Picea sitchensis (assembly GCA_010110895.2). NCBI lineage: Eukaryota > Viridiplantae > Streptophyta > Pinopsida > Pinales > Pinaceae > Picea > Picea sitchensis. The sequence continues at coordinate 57,216 of SNQJ01S0033042.1, read as the reverse complement.
TTGAGTACCCCAAGAAGATACAGTTTAGACTCCTTGCATAAGGATTTTTTATTTTCTCCTTAGGAATTAAATCCTGGTAGGTGGAACCAAAGACCCTGAGAGACCTCATCAAAGGAATGCATCCATAACACATTTCATAAGGAGTCTTATTTCCAAGAGAATTATATGAACACTTGTTTTTCAAATAAACGACATCATCCCAAAACATCGATTTCACATTTTTGAAAAACGTCATGAACAAGCCATATTTGAGAGAGTCGTGTTCATTCTTTTAGCTACACCATTATGTTGAGGATTTTATGGAACTGTGGTTTTATTATTGATCCCAATTTGGTAAATATAGTTTTAAAATTCATTATATGTATATTCTCTTTCGTTATCAGTACAAAGAGAGCCAGTACGACACTGAGCTTCATTTTCGATCCATACATGAAAATTTTTACAAGTTTCAAAATCTTCTGATTTATCTTTCAAAAAGTACACCCAACCCAACAAGTACACCCAACACATCCTAGTGTAGTCATGAATAAAAGTCATGGTATATCTATTTACATTATCATATGGAATAGTCATGGGGCCACACAAATCAAAATGTATCAATTCTAGTTTTCTACATGTTCTCGAAGTAGAATCATGAAATGGTTGGTTGTTGTGTTTTCCAAGGATACAAGCATCACATTGCTTCAAATTCCTTGAAATGGTGGGAAAAATAGAAATACCATTTTTTTTTCAATAAACAAAGGTTGTCATAATTAATGCGTCCAAATATAGCATGCCAGAAGAGACTGGATGGAAATGTACCTTCATCATGGTGAGAGAGGTATGCATAATTATATGCATGAGGAGATGCCCCTTTCAACTTCAACAATCTTTTGTCCTCTACTCCTATCATAACAACCATCTTGTTTGAAGCCTTCCTTATTTCAAATTTTCCAACAAAGATATGTATTGAGTGGCTTTGTTTTCGAGTTTGCACAAGAGATAGCAAGTTCCTTCATGGCTCAACAAGATTTAGCACATCATGCACAAGAAAATATAGGAGTCCATGAAATTTAAGCGTAATGGTGTCAATTCCAAAAGGATTGAGACTTTATTTATCTACAAAATAAATTATGCCATCTACATTGTCATTTAAATATTCAAAGAAGTCTCTCTGAAAGGTCATGTTACGTGTTGCACCCATGTCAATCAGTCATGCATCTCTCCACAAAGAAAATGAAGTGTTAAACAAATATTCAGTTACTCCTATATTGTAATGAGAAAATATAATGAGAATATTCAGGTGCTTTACCTTTCACTGAGTCTTTATATTTGTCGTATTTATGATATTTCTTGTCTTTGATATTCTCCCAATGATTTTTTCATGTATTTTCTTCATGTGACCAATTCTTTTTGCAATGGTCATAGCGAAGATTAGATCTCTCACCTTAGTTGTTCCTACTATTACCTTCCAGGATATGGGTAACTAAGGAAATCATGTCTCAAAGCCCACAAGTAATAGACATGGAGTTTTGAGATCCAGATTGACTAGCATAGCCCCACAGGGCCCCTTCTATCTTGACTCGCACCATCAATCATCACCAACAACAGAGAAGCATCAATCACACCAGCCTGATCCTAGAGGAAAATAGGTATTTCTTCATGAGGTAATACGTATGTATTCCTGGTAAGTGTCACTTTAATAATTAAAGAATTTGAATATGTTTCAAATATTTTTTTCTTGATTACATAACGTTTGCTTGGAAATTATACCTTTTTCCTTATTTAACCTTGGTGGGTTCCATTATTTCCTAGTAATTTGGTCACCTTCGGGAATGGGGTGCTATTGGGGGTTCCTTGAAGATACATTATACCATTATCGATCATATTTATCACTTTCCAAACTTCCTCCATTTCGTCTCCTCATCTTTTGGGTTTTTGGGTGCACTCGCCCAAGAAGGGATTGTACCTCATTTCATGGGAAGAAGGGGTTGAAGGCCCAAAGAGAAATGTAGTTGGAAAAGGGATAAAATCCAATCATAACCTTCCATATGCTCACCCAAGAGGTCTTGAGAACAATGAAATGTTTCTCCTAAAATGCTTGAAATACTTGCGAAAGCAAATTCAAATCAAATATATGTCCCACTTGTCGAGGAGGTGCATTTATGCAATGTATTTTTCTTTCCATGCATATGGAACTCGATATACCTAAGCTTCAAGTGACGTTGTGGTAATATTTCTTTCCATGTCTCATAGTACCCAATGTTTTTGGACTTTAATCAATTAATGGAAATGAATGGGCTTGGAAAACTGTTGCATCGTGGATGAAGGGAGGCACACCCTCTACAAAGGCACCCATAAATGAGACAATACAAACCCTTGTATGTCATGAACCCCGTGCCTAGAATTCTTACCTCAGTCCAACTCATATTCACACATGACTTAGATGGGTTTCCCTTTGGAAACACCTTTGACTTGGGGATTGACTGACCCAATAGGATACCTTGACACCCCTCCCATACCTGAATTTGACAAATTGTATAAGGTCTTTGAGCATTTGTTTAGTTTGAAAGGTGGGGTTTGATTCACATGTTTGGGTGGTTCCATTATTATATGTGGCTTAATTGGCATAATTCTTGTGACTTATGGACCCTTAGAGGGAAAATCTATTTGTATTTGTAGGACCTCACCTTGTGGACATGTGTTCATGAGGAGATGATTTCATTCAGACATTCATGAGGGCTTTGGATCCCAAAGATAGATGATAGACACCATGTCTAGGGAAACCTTGTGATGACCATTTGCACCTTGAAGAAGGAGGTTGTTTCCCTTAGAGGCACTCTGTCATGGATAGAAGATGATCTCCCACCTCTTTCCACCTAGACGTTGGCCTTTGGAGGCTTGGACGTCACCCACCTAGCTCATGATGTCACCTTGGAGAGGGATAGGGTTTGATGGTGACACCTTGATGGAAGAAAGTTATGGTCTGATACTTTGGGACATGTGGTATGGTATATGGCCTTTGGAGGCCGGACGCTATGCAAGAAGAACCATGGCATCATGCTTTGGATCTCAATGTCACCCTAAAAGGGGATGGCATCATCCTTTCTAGTGTTTATCTTGTGAAAAATTTAATTTTTATGACTTTATGAGGGCAGTTTTGAGGTTAACCCTCCTATTTTTACATTGACATTTTAAAATTAAGTTGCAAGGTTTGTTATAAATAAAGAGACATTGCCTTTCATTTGGACATAGCTCATATTCCTCTCATAAGAGGAGGTCTGTAATTTTCTCCCTCTTTGGGGTAAATGGTCTCTCTTACTCATGCACTAGACTTGGAGGAGCAAGTTTTGTATGTATTGGTGGAAATTTCTGCAACTAGGGTTTGTGCATGGTTTAATCTTGGTGAAGTAAGTAAAATCTGAAATTTCTTTCATGTGTTGGATGTTTAATGGTATATTTTACTTGTTCATATTGAAGATATATCTCTTGTGTAAACCCTAGGAGAGGATCATAAGGTGTTTCCTCCTCTCTCTATCTTATCCCACCCATTAATTGTCAAGGGAATCCTATCTAGGGAAAAATCCTAAAGCCCTAAAGTTCTATCACTTTAGGAGTTTGGTTCCAGAAACTTGTTGTGACAAAATTGAAGAATCCTTGAAGGGAAGAAATAATTGTTAGAGCCCAAAAGAGCTTGCACTCTAAAAACTTCTTCCTTACATCTAAGACCCTAAGGTGATACCACCTTAGATCTCAATCCCTATACCTTGGACATTATTATCATTGGCCTCCAATTGAATTTATAGTGTTATTGTAAATTATTCCATAGCCCAAAAGGCACTAGTTTCATTGCTCTTGTGAAGGAATTTGATCAAACAAACTCACAAACTTTATTGTCTAATCCTTTTACAAAATTTTCCTAAACCTATCTTAGCATAATCTACTAATTTAGTTGTTGATGTTTAAAAACACTGCTACAACCATGCAATTTGCTTCATTTTTCTGCATACACTAGCCTAACTAACTCAGAAATTTCTTGGAATAGTTGGAAATTGATCTATTGGACAAATGTTAAGTTTACACTGTAATTTCATGCAATTCTGATATATTTTTCTTGTGGTTGTTTCAAAAATGTATTGGTTGTTATAAATTGGTATCTTGCTTCAATTTTATATCAGCCATTATATATTTTTATTGTCTACTATCTCTTGAGGTATTACTATTATATTGGTACTTGGAAATTGCTATATACATGCTATAATAGTTCTTGTTCCAGGAAGGTACCTGAAACACTTTGCCTCAATTTCACAAACATAGACCTTTGACTTAGGTAACCAATGACAAGATTCTCTAAACTTGGCTAAATCCTTTCTATCCAATCCCTTGAGGTTACCATGGACCTCATCTATTACTAAACATGGTGATTTCCTACTAAGGTGACAATGGTGGGTTATCCTATAGTTACATGGATTTGTGACTTGTGTTGGGGCTTTGTCCTAAGTACAAATCACACACTAACATTTTGGCATCGTTGCTAGGGAGAATCGATTGAGTTTTCCTCAATGACATATCTTTGGTGAGATTTTTCTTAAGCCCTTATCTTGCAAGCTTACTTGGTGACTCCACTGAGGGTAGTTCCCTCACCTTCCTTTGATGATCCTGAAGGGATCATCTAGCGATTCCACTGAACTTTTCCAAGGTTCCATCCTACTCCCAAATTTTTGATATTTTCAAGAAATGGAATCATGGCACCTTGGGAGAAAATGTATCCTTCTATTAATTTTTAACAGTTTTGGGGATACCCACATTATTTTGACATAACATGGTTGAAGAAATCTCCAAGATTCAGGGGCCTACCTATTAATCACATTGTATACTTCTTTAAATATATACAGGAAATAGGAGTTGGAAATGAGGATGTACTAGTAAAATTGTTTATACTTTCCTTTCCATCATTTATACAAGAATGGATCAAGAGTTTTTGCAAACCAAAGGGTATAAAATTGTTTATACTTTCCTTTCCATCATTTATAAAAGAATGGATCAAGAGTCCTTGGGAAAAACCTTTGAGTTGGGGATCGACTGGCCCAATAGGATGCCTTGACACCCTTCCCATACCTAAATTTGACAAAATGTATAAGGTCTTTGAGAATTTCTTTAGTTTGAAAAGGGGGGTTTGATGCACATGTTTGGGTGGTTCCATTATTAGATGTGGTGTACTTGGCATGATTCTTGTGACTTATGGACCCTTGTATGGAGAATCTATTTTTCTTTGGAGGACCTCTCCCAGTGGATAGTTGTTCATGAGGAGATGAATTCATTCGGACCTTCATGAGGGCTTTGGAGCCCAAGGATGGATGCTAGACCCCACATTTGGGGAAACCCTTTGATGACCATTTGCACCTTGAAGAAGGAATTTGTTTCCTTTGGAGGCACTCTGGCATGGATATGAGACGTTCTCCCACCTCTTTCCACATGGACGTTGGCCTTTGGAGGCTTGGATGTCACCCACCTAGCTCATGACATCACCTTGGAGAGGGGTAGGGTTTAATGGTGACACCTTGATGGAAGAAAGCTATGACATGATACTTTGGCACATGTGGCATGGCCTATAGACTTTGGAGGCCCAACGCTCTGCAATAACAACCATGAAATCATTCTTTGGAGCTCAACATCACCCTAAAAGGGGATGATGTCGTCCTTTCTAGTGTTTATCTTGTGCAAAACTTAATTTTTAAGACTTTATGAGGGAAATTTTGAGGTCGTCCCTATTAATTTTAGATTGAAATTTTAAAAT
>SNQJ01S0033042.1:11490-51363 GCA_010110895.2 Picea sitchensis | reverse complement strand
TCATTCTTTGGAGCTCAACATCACCCTAAAAGGGGATGATGTCGTCCTTTCTAGTGTTTATCTTGTGCAAAACTTAATTTTTAAGACTTTATGAGGGAAATTTTGAGGTCGTCCCTATTAATTTTAGATTGAAATTTTAAAATTAAGATGCAAGGTCTCTTATAAATAAAGAGACCTTGCCTTTCATTTGGACATAACTCATATTCCTCTCATACAAGAGGAGGTCTGAAATTTTCTCCCTCTTTGGGGTAAATGGTCTCTCTTACTCATGTGTTAGACTTAGAGGAGCAAGTTTTGGATGTCTCTTGGTTTATTCTTGGTGTAAATTTCTTCAACTAGGGTTTTTTCATGGTTTAATCTTGACGAAGTAAGTAAAATATGCAATTTTGTTCATGTGTTGAATGTTTATTGGTGTTTTTCACTTGTTTGTATTGAAGCTATATGTCTTGTGTAAACCCCAGGAGAGGAGCATAAGGTATTTCCTCTCTCTATATTATCCCATCCATTAATTGTCAAGGGAGTCATCTCTAGGGAAAAATCCTAAATCCCTAAAGTGAAATCACTTTAGGAGTTTGGTTCTAGAAGCTTGTTGTGAAAAAATTGAAGAATCATTGAAGGGAAAAAAGAATTTCTAGATCCCAAAAGAGATTGCACTCTAGCAACTTATTCTTGAGATCTAAGGCCCTAAGGTGCTACCACCTTAGATCTCAAGCCCTATACCTTGGACATTATTATCATTAGCCTCCAATTGAATTTACAGTGTATTTGCAAATGACTCCATAGCCCAAAAGGTAGTAGTTTCATTGTTCTTGTGAAGGAATTTGATAAAAAAAACTCTCAAACTTTATTGTCTAATCCTTTTACTAACTTTTACTAACCCTATATTATCATAATCTACTAATTTAGTTTATGTTGTTGCAAAACACTGCTACAACCATACAATTTTCTTCATTTTTCTGCATACACTAGCCTAACTACCTCAGAAATTGCTTGGAATAGTTGGAAATTGATCTATTGGATAAAAGCTAATTTTACACTGTAATTTCATGCAATTTTGATATATTTTTGTGATGGTTGTTGCACAAATTTATTGTCTTTTATAAACTTTTATCTTGCTGCAATTTTACATCATCCATTACATATTTCCATTGTTTGTTGTCTCTTGAGGTATTACTATCATATTGGTACCTAGAAATTGCTATATACATGCTATAATTGTTCTTGTTCTAGGATGGTACCTGAAACACTTCCCTTTGCATCAATTTCATAGACCTAGACCTTTGACTTAGGTAAACAATGAGAGGGTCCTCTAAACTTGGCTAAATCCTTGCTATCCAATCCATTGAGGTTATCCGGGACACCTCCCCTATGGTGGACCTCATCCATCACTAAAATGTGGGGATTTCCTACTAAGGTGACAGTGGTGGTTTATCATGTATTTACGCAGATTTATGACTTGTGTTGGGGATTTGGAATAAGTACAAATACCACGATAACACCTACCCCATGCTTCTAAAATCATTTCTTCAACATCCTCTTTTATTACTTTTCCTCTAAAAGAATCATGTGATTGATTCTTCTCTTTATATGCAAGGCTCGGTCTCTCCAATGGGATACGATGATTTATTTCCAAAGGCTTTATCACTTTCTACAACTTTATCCACCAAAGTGTTAAATGTGATGGACTTCATTTTACCACTAGCTTGCAGGGATTCAAGGTAGTGTGAATATGTAGGGTAGAGGGCCTTAATGAAGGCTATGAGAAGAAATATTACTCATGCATGCATCAACTCATGGTAAGAAGGAAATATTCAACTTGATATACCAAAATATTTTTTTCCATGTATCTATTCAAATCAATACTTTTTCCTTGACATGTAAATATTCCATTTTCTTTACTAGCTTCACCATCTCATGTAATACTGTAAAGTTTTCACAGTGAACCTAGCTAGTAGAAAATTCACACAAACTTGTGAGAGAGAGAAGAGAGAAGAGAAAAATAATGAATTATATTAACTGAATGAGTAAATGGTAAAATACATATTATATACTCTACATGTCTAAGTGAATGCACCATAGTATTGATCTACATAGATATAGACACTCACTGACATAAACCAAAGAAATTTTCCACCTAGTCCTAGTTAATTGGTCCATGAAATCATCGGTTAACTAAGTCACATGTGTGGAAGTGAGAGAAACAGATGCAATCATAAGATATGCACCCTCTTGGAAAAATTCATGAGATATGTGCACTCCTGGTGAGGAAACCGAGGTGAACATGAAACTACTGGTGAAAAAACCAAGGTGTCCATGCATGAGTGCCCTCCGCTAGTCTAAGTGAGGTGTAACTAACTCTGAAGTGAAGAGGGAAGGTACCTTATTTTGTAGGAGGTTCTCTAGTTTGTAGGGGAATATTCTCATCTATGAAAGCACCCTCAACATTGGACTATCCACCTTAGGAAAAGAATTACCTAGGTGAGTGTATAACATCTCTAACACCCCCCTTAACACTACTAGGGTATACATGATGAATGGGTCCCGAAAACCAAGGCCATGTTAAATACCCATTTTATAATGCATCTAAGAATGAAACACTAAAAAAATATAGGAAAGAGGCAAAAATCATGGGAAACCCCCTTCCTCAAAGTACAATGCATCAAAAATTAAGAAGAAAAGACAATTGCTAATCAATTGTGTCCTTCACTCCATGACGATCGTGTGAGAAGTGGAACTTCTTCTTAAAAAATTTCTTGGTGAAGATGTTTGCAGTCTGTTTGGTGGATGGACAGTACTGAAAATCGATGATCGTATCATGTACCATCTCTCGGATGTAATGCATATGGATACCAATGTGTTTGGTACGATGTCGTTGCATTGGGGTCTGTGAAACTTTAGAGTACTCTGATTGTCACACCAAATTACAATCGAACGATGGAACTAGATGCTAAGCTCAATGAGGAAGTTCTAAAGCCAAAGTGATTGAATAGTGATGTTGATAACTCCTTTGTATTCAACATTTGCTGACGATAGAACAATAGATGATTGATCTTTGCTCGAAGAACAAATTGGAACATAACCCAAAATAAGACGTGGGATTGCGATATGTGTTATTTCCATCCAAATAAGAATTGGTGAAGCCCATGAGATCCAATTCATAAACTACTACATTGAGGATCCCATAACCTATGGTGCCCTAAACATATATTAGGATGCACTTGGAAGCCTTCCAGTGTATATCATGCAACTCTTTCATATACCTAGAAACTTCCTTTATTGCATATGAGAGATCTGTCCAAGTGTGGGTGAAATATAGAAGTCTCCCCATAAGTTGTCGATACAAGGTGTTTTCCACCATTGGTGTATCCCCACCATCCTCAAGATGTACCCCCCCAAAAAAGGGTGTGGCTTTCGACTTGTAGTTGGTCATGTGGAATCTAACCAAAAGATCCCTGACATACTTATTCTAAGATAGCTTAATGTATAAAGTATCTTGATTGATCATGTAGAATGTCTTTGACCGCAAAAATTGTTGAGGTCAAAATTCTTGTCATCGGGAGGTCATCAACATAGAGAACCAAGAGAAGCAATGAGTCTAAGGTTTTCATCATGTAGAAGTTTGGATCTGATTTTCATCGAACAAAATGATGAGAAAACAAGTAGGCATCCATATTCTCATGCCATGCTCTAGGAACCTGCTTGACGCCATAGAGTGACTTTTTCAGTTGGAATACTAAGGATGAGTTATGTACGAACCCTCGGGGATGCTCCATGTATATCTACTCTAAGATATCCCCGTGAAGAAAGGAATTATTCACGTTCATTTGGTGAAATTCCCACTCCCTGTTTGTTGCAATGGCAAGAGACAATCAGATGTAGTCCATATTTTCTATGGGAGAAAAGGTATCATCACAGTCTATCATGTGGATCTACTGAAAATATTTGGTGAATGGTATTCCCTTTTACCTTCTCACCTATCCATATACTTCCTTCTTGGTCCTGTAGACCCATCTACATCGAACAAGATTCCTATCTAAAGGAAGTGGAACTAGATCCCAAGTTTGGTTCTCGAGGAGAGAGTTGTACTCTTCCTGCATAGTAGCTTCCCAGAAGGGATTCCCTACAGAATCTGCATAGGCCCGTAGGTCTAAAGATATAAACATATAAAAATGCATGGGAATCATTGGTTTGGTAGTTGTGAGTGCATGAGGAGGATTCTCAAAATGATACCTTATCCTCCTCTGATCTGTTGGATCCCCCACAATATCTCTTACTGCTTGTAGGGTGTTCTGAGCCCACTTGGTCATCTGTGGTGGCTCAACATCTGCATGTTGTCATTGACATGCTCATAATATTTTGAAACATGTTTGGAACTTAGATCTGAACCATGATATGAGTGAGTGGAATCATCATCACTGGTGTCTGGTACATGAAGTGGTAAAGAAGTATTTGCATGTGGCTCCAATGGTGCATGCAAGGGAGTTCCCTCAAACTGAACATTGCACTCAATGATGAGTCTATCAATAGAGGGATCAAGTAACATGTAAACCTTCACACCATCTGGATATCCCATGAATATGCATGAAGTACTCTATATATCTAATGCTTTCCTCTTTTCATAGGGTACACATGCCCATGCTCATGATCAAAATATTATGAAGTGGGTGACTTCTAGTTTGCTATCGCTCCATGACTCAAAGGGAGTTTAGTCCTTAATAGATTTGTGAGGAGATATTTTCTAAATGTGGTTAGCATAGTTAAGTGCCTCATCCCAAATCTTGGGTGACATAGATATTGCCTGCAACATGCAAGTGGCCATCTCCTTGAGGGATCTATTCTTCTACTTGGCTACTTCGTTCTGCTGTGGAGTGTAAGGTATTGTGTGTTGTAGTCATATACCTCCCTATGAGCACAGATGTTGAACATATTGGTTCACATATTCTCCCCCATTTTCTATGTGGAGGATTTTGATCTTTCTCGTGGACTGATTCTTTACATGTTCTTTAAAGTCTTTGAGATGCTCAAAAAATTCTGACTTTTTCCTGATAAAATACACCCAAGTGTATCATGATAAATCATCAATAAATTTAAGCACGCACCTTGATTTTTTGATGGAAAGATGAGGAAAGTGTCCAATTAAATCATTGTGGATGAGCTCCAAAGGAGAGTGTTGTGAGAACACATCAACCCCACAAAAACTATCAGTTTCGGTGGAGGCCCATACTACCAAAGTTTTTACAAGGCACTATTCTTTACTCACCTGGTTATTTATTCACCTACAGAATCAATGTCTTACATATGACCACCTGAACCAAAACAAGTAAACTCTTCACTAGCCTCCAAGTTCATCATCTTGGACCCTTTGTACATCATTACTCGGGATTCATCCCCACCCCTTTTGATTCACATGACATTATTCTTTGTCTTTTCATCGTTGTGCCTTTTTCCTGATCTATAGTTCCCTCACTTCAAAATCCCGATGAAGACACCTCATAATGTAGTCGTCGAGGAAAACAACGATCGAAATAACCTTTCATATGTTTCTCGCGCATCATTAACTATGACACATCCCTTTTTGCAAGTTGGCCATGCCATAGTCCAAGAGGCTCGACGGGATTGGATCATGTAGCCATGTCAAAATGATTACTCACATGGGCCCCATTTCCCATTCAAGTCACGAGACCACCCTTGTACCCACTCATAGGTTCTTTTCAGTGAAATTTTTTCATCATCGATAAAAAAATTAAACACTCTTTTTCTATTTCCTTTACACATTTCCAAAGATGACGTTGTTCCTTCAGGCCACCGATGACCAAGCTTTATCCCATCATACGGCTGAGATAAAACTAGTAATCGTCGACTACTTCATGAGCGTCGATATCAAGTTGATCCTCTACCTAGCACGCCCAGTTATGTAATGTCCTATCACTCTGATTAAGAAGAGGATTTGTATTAAGTGATCGGTTCGGTGAGTATCAAAATATTATTACGAACCCTCAAGTACTCTCATTAATATTAAATGATGTTGGTAGTACAATTGACATTACACCAACACCCGCAGGTGATTGGTAAACTCACCGCCGTCAGATTTCAAGGATCCACGAGAGTTGATTAGTCCCTTGTCACGATACACCAGGAAGTGCTGACTACTTGCAATTTCATGCAACAATCTCCCCCTCAGCGTGATCCGAGTGTGTACTGAACTCATGACCTCTAGCTCTGATACCAATTGTTGGTAGTACGGTTGTTGTTACACCAAAACCCACAGGTTATTGGTAAACTCACCATCGTCATATTTCAAGGATCCACGAGAGGCGATTAGTCCCTTGTCACGATACACCAAGGAGTGATGACTACTTGCAATTTCATGAAACAAATGATATGTTTAAAATTTGTCATCCTCAGAGGATCATTCCATGATCCTTGTCAACATATATTACCACAACAAACTTCCGACGATGATGGCTTTTCGGAGATCTCGTCCTTCCATCAACCCCACTCCTCTGGTGATATAGTTAATAGTCATAACCTTTGAAATTTATGTGACTACATTCATATCACCGCGTACTACTCTGACTGAGTCTAAGTTGTATTACACTTCTTCATTAATTTCACCCAGGTTTGGAGGAAATTTGGGAATGTTTAAACTTTATCGAGACTTAATCTTTCCCCACTTGTATGTATGTTCACTAAGAAAGATAGATGTTACCACGACGAAGGTCTGACCCCTTGCTTTGTTAATTATTGTCTCTAGTATACAAGTAAGTATTTCATGAATCATTCGGTAGTTGTTATCTGTATCACCATGGTCATGCTATTAATTTCTCAATTATATGTTTTGCGCAGGTGGTAAAATGTCTCGAATGCTGACTAGAAAGGGAAAAATCCAAACCTGTGGAGCGCATGTTCTTGCCAGAGTCCCTGAATCTTTTAGCGTTGTTTATACAAATAGTCACGATGGGATGGAGTACTACCTTAGTTATGTTGAGATTCTGTATGTGTTACATAATGAAATATTTCCACCTGATGACCCAAACATTAACGAGTATAGGAACATTCTCAAAACAGACATCCACACGGTAGTTTCTCGCCCATATCTCTTCCCTTACAATGACACTTCCAGATGGTGTTTTTCATATCTACAAAAGGATACAAGATTAATAGTAAATTATTTAGGCCTCCCAATTGCGTCACTTAAAGTAGAATATGTCCAGGCAAGATACAAGATCTTGAAACCCATGGTTTCTTTGAACAAGTCGTTCTTGGACAATTTCAAGGTCGAGCACGAAGATTTCTAAACCCTAATGGAAGATTGGTTCTTCGATGAAGAATGGCCAATGAAAAAGGGGGAAAGGAATGTCCCAACACAATACCTGAAAATCCCCTACATAATGTTCAACACATTGATCTGCAGACTCTATGGCAAGGAAACCAACACCCATTTCATAATGGAATGCTTTCCTATGGCTTACACGATAGCTAAAACTAGGAAAGCATCCTATCTTTCAACATCACAAATCATGTTCAGGACCCCAAAGGTATGAAAACCCATAGCTTCTACATGTTGTCATATATCATATATGCCATTTGTTGAACCAATTCATTCCTTTCACTTAATTGGCTTGGATCCCAAATCAAAGGCCTATCCATATATATTATTCTCAATTATGGGAAGTCCACTACAAGGAACATTTTTGTGAGATATGTGATTATTTCCTAGCCCCCTTACACAAGGCCATCTTTGGCCTTTTCCCACATAGGAATTATCTAGGTGTTATCAAATCCATAAGGGGGATTGGATTCTAGTATATGAAGAAATACTACACCTTTGTCAAAGTTTTCAGGGCCACTTAACCACCACACTTGCTACCCAAGTACGTGCCAGATACGTTACTTGTTAGAGAAATAACATATCAAACTGTGGAGAAGGAAGCCATTGCTTATCTATTAGAAAAGAAAAAAATGTATTGGCCTATTTCCCCCCTTCATATAGTCTTGTACTCTCTATAGAACAAGAAGCAAGCAGAAAAGGAAGCATAAAACCTAAAGGAGTTGTGTCTTTGTATAGGAGAGCCTAAATCACATGATCCCCAAAATGTGGTTTATGAACACATGAAGGCTGTTAAATTATCACCACAGATCATGCATGAGTTCAGGTTCTCAGAAGATGTCTTACTAGGAGCTTTAAGTTTTGAAGAGGCAGTAGAAAGTATCACCATCAAAGAGGCCTGAGAGAAGTGAAGAAAAGAGGAAGATCAAGAAAGATCCCTGAGGATAGAACATTTTAAATCCCTTCTTCTTAAATATAAATAAAGGCTAGAGATAGAGGAACATAAAAGGAGAGAAAAGGAAGCATAACTAGCGAGAAAGGTCGACGAGGCTGAAGAAAGATACCAACAGAGGAAGAAAAAAGAAGACGAAGAGAAATAAGCCAAATTGTAAAATACCCATGCTGGAGATCTTCCCCCAGAAAAGAGTAATCTGAGAAAAGGAGAAACAACAAGCACAAATAAAATAGCCCTGGTTGCACAGGAAAAATAAAGAAAGAAGGAAGAAGAAGACAAAATTAATGTGGCCAAAACCAGGGAGAACAAACCACCACCCAATACTACTATTGTGACATCAAGCCCTGACACCGATCTAATCAACACCCTGATAGAGGAATGTACCCCATTGGATACCATCCCAGGGAGGTTATCAGTCACCTATATAGGATTGGGTTTTGAAGGAGTAGTAGTCATTTTTGGCGACTACTACTACAACCACAAGACAAAAGAAATAAAAAAATAAAAAAAAACGTCGAAGAGGAAAAGAGGAAAAACCAACGTAATTCGGGAAACTCATCAAAAGATCATCAAATGGAAATATGGATCGGACCTAAAGGAAAATGTAATACAATAAGCCTCAACACTTGGTTATTTTTCTAGGGAAAACATCGTGTCTGTTCATGAAGTCGCAAGGGAACTAGATGCAACGAAAGCCATAATCACTGAGTTTCAAATGACCATGGAAACCATCAAAGAAGCCATGGCTAGTGAGTTTGGAAAATAAGCTTAGAAAACAAATCGAATCCATAGAGAGGAGATGGAAAGGAAACTTCAGATCCAATATAAGGAGCTAAAGGAAACATTCACTGAAACAACCTCCCTCAACCAAAAGGCTTATATGAATGAGGTGGAAAAAATTAAAGCCACACATGACCAGGAAGCCATGAAACTCAAAGGAGAATTATCTGAGTTAAGAACGTTCAATGAAATAAGTGAAAGGGAAGTTAGAAGGTTGTAGATAGATAATGATCTCCTAAAGAAAATTGTAGAAGAAAGTAAAAAACAAACAATTTCTCTAGATACTGTAAAAGAAGAAGCCATCAAGAAAAATGAAGAAATTCAAGACTGATAGAAAAAATTATGCTATGTGCTCAATAAAGTATTGAAGGTTAGATATGACCAGGTGAAATTGAGTATACAGGTGAAATATATGCCTGAGAGATATCAAATATCCCTATAATCCTATAGCAATATCACAGAATGGCAGGACATCCAAAAAAACTTCCTCGAGACCCTGCTTGTGTACTCAAACAAGTGAAGAATCAAGGATCTCTGACTGTTGAATGCATGGATGGAAACCATCGTGGATATCCAAAGGACACAAGAACAAGTCATTACAACAAGAAAAGAGCTATGTAAGTCTTCAGATGGTCTACTCTCACAGTTCGGGATGGATCCCCTTAGGGATTTAGAAAAGGCATCAACGACCGAAACAATGGTCAAAGATATAGAAATAAAAAGAAACCTCAATATTAAATCCATTGAGGTCATTGGCAAAATTAGTGCAGAGGTTATAGAGGCAATATTAGTACATCTCACCAGACTGATTTTGCTAACTGAAGATTCTATCCTACGTGTTGAGAAAATTTTGAGGACAAAAATTATTATTCCCATTTGCAATAGCAAGACATACATTGAAAGAACCCAACTATGTTGAGTGGATTCCATACTCAAAGACTTGAATACTTGGAAGGCCTTCATAGAACTAAAATTACAACCGCCAAGGCCCACCTAATTATCCCATTGTAATGATTTTTTTTGCAAATCAATCACTTTCCTTGTAATTGTTGTAATATCTCAGTTGGGAAAGGGAACTAAATCAACGCTTCAAGATCCTGACCATTCGGTTGTTAGGGGAATGTGAGAAGCTTCTATCTGCATTCTATAAATCTAATGAATATAAAGGAAGAAGGAATTTTTTCCTTTTGGATTCATATAATACTATTACTTTCTTTCTTGAATTATTTCCACAGTTTTATTTTAAGCATCGATTGTAATTTTTAAGCGCAGTAATAATGTATTTAACCTGGGAACAACTCTTTGTTAACTTGTTAAATTTCATTATTGTTTTATTCATCACTCGAATGTATGAAATTTTTCTTATTTAAATGGTATCTTTCTGACTATGTTTAATCTTAATTAGTTAGATTCTGATCATGATAGATTTAATTTAGTGTAGAACTACATCTTAGTTATTGTGAGTTAGCATCATGGTTATTTAATTTTAGAGTTTTAATTCATTTGAGAACCTTCGGTCCTCGGATTCATATTTAGATAGTTGGTTAGTTAGTTTGGTAACCAAGATAATAATCTAGTCGAAAATGCTACTCCAAAAGAGAGTGGTTCTAATTGGGACCAGCCATCAGGTGTTTTCCCTTACCTTCTTGAATGGGTCATTCTAGCCAGCCCACATAAATGGCGCTAGAAGGAGGTTCATAGAACTAAATGGTTGCAAAGGAAAGCTCAAACCATTCCCATTTTATTCTGGAAATAATCACTTCCTCATCTTGTGATTCCCATCAATCTCATTCTGAGCATGCTACACTTGCCTCATCGTATGTTGTTAACACACCGGATCATGCTGGTACCCAACGTACCTCCATCCATCTTGAATCCACTTTTTCCTCGCCACAACCCTGCATATTAACCCTTCCGTAGGTTAATACCATTTTGAGGAAATCCCATGAGTGTGTGAATCATACCCTAACTATACAACTGAGAAAAAAGACAGGATATCTTCCCATTAACTATTCACTACCTCAAGTTCAGGATAATCCTCGTAGTGAATATCCATTCTTTACTGACCCTTACGTGTATAAAGAAAACCCTTATATCGAGACCCCGAAATATCACGTACCTCAAGACACATATGAATTTGTCGATACTTCCAAATTCAGTCTTGAGAATTACCTATTAGTTGGTGGTGTCGGTGGTAGACCTCCCTCTCCTCCCAAATCCCCACCTTACACATCAATAAATGAGTCAGAAGAAAGATCCGAGGAGGAAGAAGGACATGAGAGTGAACCAAAAAATAATTGTCTTCTTGTCTTATATCAACCTCCAAATATGTCCAAAACTAATTCTAATAAAAAACAGCCATATTGACTTTGTCTTTTCCCAGATGTAGTTGTCGTACCTGGAATTTTGCGTACCATGCCCAAAGATCCTGAGAAATTTATGTCGAATTCTGACTGGATCAAAAAAATTTGGCTAAAGATAACATAAAGTTCTTTTTGTCTATAAGGCTACATGGAATTCAACATGAAGATGTTGTTTTTCAGTTATTTCTCCTTACGTTTGAAAATAGAGCTTTAAATTGGTTATTCTCCTTGGAGGAAGCCTCCATTAATGACCAAATAGTGTTTGAAACTATATTTCTTAGGAAATTTGGATAAAATAAGACACAAACAACCCTAGTCCTAGAACTATCAAGAGTTAAAATGAACTCTAAGGAATAGGTAAATAATTACAATCAATGCTTCCTTACCCTACTGAAGTCAATCCCACGAGCCTCTAAATTGGTTGAAGACGTTGCCATTGAATTCTATACCTATTTTGTACCTATGTATATGGCGATGTATGTTAAGAATGTTGAGAAGACCACTCTTGAAGGAGATTTTCAGGAAGCTATTAAATTTGAAAATAATATGATGAGTTTAAAAGGGACTCCTGGTTCTGAATCGTCCAAAGACAACGGTAAAACCAAAGCTATTGTTTCCAAACTTGCAGAAGAGAAGAAAAATTATGATTCTATGGATATGGAAGGTCTCTAGAGGATTGTTAAGAAAATCTTCAACAAGCTGATAAACTTGAATAAGAGTGGTGGAGAAGGATCTTCAAGCTCAAAGAATTTTTTTTTATTTCCTCCCAAGAAAGACAAGAGTAATCCTTCATCCAATAAAAATAACCTTTCTTAGATAGACAAGATTAACATGGAAGATATTTTTCAAGCCTTACAGACTTGGGCAACATGAAATATGACTAATTTTAATAATGAAAAAGCAGAAAATCAGGAACAAAAAGATCAGGCTCAGGAATCCCAAGGGATTGAAGAACAAAAAATGAATTCATTATAGGATATTTCTTATGGTGGAGAGGAAGAAGAGACATAGGAGGTAGACATGTCCCAAAATGTTGTAATCACTAAAAGTGCAAGTAATAACATCTTGTCTGACACCCCTAACACTTCCAATCCTCCCACAACTACCACTTCCAGTGCCAAACAAGCCTCATCTCCTTCCAACACCATTGCTCTCAATCTTACTAAAACAACACCTTCCAACCAAAAATAATATTATCAAACACAAAAGATAAATGTTGCATCCATTCCTCCAACAAGATTGGAATATGATTTCCTTGAATATATGAAGAAAACAAAAGACAATATTTCCCTATTTGAGCTCATGAAAATTCCACAAATTCAAGAAATTTTCATTAAAACTCTGTAGGTACAAGTTTCAATTGACACTACAGAGATTATTGCAGGGACAAAGAAAGGAAAAATCAAAGTGGGCCCATCTAGAAAATATACCTCATCTAAGACTCAGGTAGCTACAAATGCATCCTTAACGGGACAGAGGTCAATATATACTACCCCACTTTCCTAATTACTTTTGAATTCTTTAACAAAAATATTCATAACTGCATGGTAGATTCGGTAGCCTCTTCTAATGTTATGCTCCTCAAAGTGTGTGAGAAGCTCAATGTTAAACCTGGAGAATATGATGTTCAGATTATTCAATTAGATAGAACTCAAGTCAAAGTGATCAGGGAACTAAATAATGCTTTAATCAGAATGTTTACTAATCCTAAAATTCATCAAACTATTGACATGATTGTGGTAGACATACCTAATAACTATGGAATGCTTTTAAGTAGAGATTGGTCTACTATGTTGAATGGATATTTTGCCACTGATTGGTCACATTTATGGATCCCTTTAAATTGAAAACTTAATCAGGTCAGAATTAATAGAGAGAGATACATGAATCATGTGGTTACTGATTTAAACGATCCAAATGAACCTATGGTGTTTAATAATTCAATTTTGGGTAAATATTCATATGACACATTTTTTGGGAATTACACATCTGACACATCTTCTTTTGCGGAATATAACACACAATTTGAAATCCTTCATTGCATTTAGTTTGTTGAGCCCAACTGTAATATAGTAGATCAGACTAACATTACTTCTACTGTACATTCTAACGTAATTTCCTAGGATATATTAGAGATGCTCATTAACTCTACTAACCCCACTAATCCCAAAAAATTTGAAAACTTAAAATCAACTATTGAACCCAAAAAGGGGGATCCTAATATGTGGATATTATTTTTTGATGGATCCAAATATTTAGAAGGTGCAGGTTTTGGTTGCATACTCAAAGATCCAGAAGGAAAGAAAATATCAATTGCATGCAGACTAGAAGTCCAATGCACCAATAATATTGTCGAATATGAATCTTTGTTGCAAGGATTGAAAAAGGAAGTAGACTTGAAAGCAAAGAAAATTAAGGTATTTGGTGATTCTGAAATTGTCATAAAACGGGTAAGGAACACCATCCATTGTCTTTCAAGTCATCTAAAACATTATCAGTTAGAGGTATGGGAACTAATCAAGTTTTTTGATGCATTTAATATCAGTTATATTCCTTGTTCTCTAAACTATGATTCTAACTTACTAGCGAATGTTGCATCTATATTAATACCTTCAGATGGATTGATGCCTGACACTTTCTCTGTGAACTCTTGTACATGCCCTCAATCCCTAACAACATAACTAGTTGGAGATTCTTTGAAGACGACCAACAAATTATTAGCTTCCTACACCTCAAAGACACATTCAAAGACTATGTTATAGATGAGGGTCAACGTGATCAAATGGTGAACTTTGTTCCTATTCATCAATCTCAACAAAGCAGTTGATCTGGTTCATCCAACAGTATCCCAAAAAATGTGGTGATACTGGAGAAAATTTATGACCTCTAGGATAAGTTCAAGAAAGAAACCAATTGTTAAAACAATATTTCTTCAATGCAATTTGAAGTGGTAAACCCGGGGACGAGCACCACACCTCAAAATATCAATTTGGGAAAGAATTGTTCTCCTAATGAAAAATAATCTTACATCAAACTATTCAAGGAATATAAATACATCTTTGGGACATATGAAGACCTCAAGACCTATGAAACCAAGATCATACAAACCGTCATTCCAATAAAGCCTTATACAAAACCATTTCAATAAAAACCAAGGAAGATGCATCCCAGTCTTGAGACACAAGTCAAAGACAAGTTGAACAAGTTGTTAGTTTCCAATATTATATTCCCAACCAAACACACCTAATGGATTTCTAACCTTGTACCAGTAAGGAAAAATAATGGATATATAAGGCTTTGCTTTGATTCCAGGAACTTGAATAGAGCCTCTGAGAAAGATAACTACCCAATGCCCCTTATGGAGTAAATCTTGTAATGTGTGTCCAACTCTTAAAATCCCTCACTTTTAGATGGATTTTATTATTATAATCAAGTTTGGGTTTCCCATGATGATTAACTGAAGACTCCCTTTCAGACTAAATGGGGAACCTATGCTACAGAAAAATTCCATTCGTTATAATCAACCTTGGGGAAACTTTCCAAAGAAAAATGGATATCTCTTTCAAAGGAATCATCAAAGAGTGTGTTGTGGTATATCTAGATTATGTCACTATATTCGCCAGGAATAAAAAAGACCATATAGCCCATTTGAGAAGAGTATTCAATAGAGAAAGAGGTATGGTACTTCCCTCAAACCCAAAAAATCTATTTTTGTAGTCAATGAGGGAATATTGTTAGGTTTCATAGTTTCAAAGCATGGTATTAAAATTGAACTTCAAAGGAATACAACTATTGCCAAAATTCATCCCCCCCAATAACAAAAAAGCTATGTAGTCCTTCCCGGGGAGGATAAATTTTGTGAGAATATTTGTCCCAAGCTTTTATGAAACAATGAAACCCCTTCAATACATACTTAAAAATAATGTAGAATTCAACTGGGTACCTAAGGAGAAAAAATCTTTTGATAATATAAAATAATAAATAGCACAATACACTGTGTTATTAAGTCCATATTTCAGTCAAGAGTTCATTCTCTACACTTTTGCTTCAGACAATGCATTCATTGTTGTTCTAACTCATAAGAAGTAGGAAGGAGATTAATTCCTCATGGCTTTTATGAGTTCAAGGTTACAAGGATATGAATTGAATTAACCAGAAGTGGACAAGCAGGCTTATGCTATATTTAAAGTTGTAAAACACTTTAGGAATTACTTTATCAAATCGAGGACCAAGGTCATTATCTCCTATCTTGTTGTAAGAAACCTCTTGGTACAGAAAGATCTCAGAGAGAAAAGAGCTAACTAAATAACAACCCTGCAATAATACGACCTGGAGATTAGGCCTACCAAAATTATCAAAGGTCATGGGTTATGTAAACTGGCTATTGAATTAGCAAGCGATGAAGTACATGAAGATGCATTGTATTAGGGTCAATAACTTTTCCAAAGATAAGTTTGTTACATTTTCGTTAATTATGACCAATAGTACCATGAAATGAAATATTATTTAACCCATGGGTCAGCCCCAAATTATCTGGGAACCAAATAAGAAGAGATATCTTAGACTCAAATCAGCTCAATACCATCTCATTCAAGGAATATTGTGTAGAAAGAATTATGATGGTTTTTTCCTAAGATGCCTTGAGAAAAGAGATGCAAAAAAGGTTTTATTTGAACTTCATGACGACTAGTTGGTGGAAATTTTGGAGGTGACACTATTGCACACAAGATCCTCAGAGCAGGTTATTATTGGCCTAATCTATTCAAGGACTCTCACACATATGCAAGGAAATGCTTGGAATGTCAAAAGTCAGCTGGGAGAGAAAATAAAGTTGCATTTCCCATGCAACCAATGATTATAGAACACCTTTTTCAACAATGGATTATGGATGTGATTGGAGAAATGAATCCCAAATCTTCTCAACTGCAAAAACATATTTTGACAGCTACATATTATTTCACGAGATGGACAGAAGCAGTTCCCTTGAAGACAATCAACAACAACCAGGTGACATTCTTCCTTGAATCTCATATTATCACTAGGTTTGGAGTCCCTGACTGTTTAGTTTTTTATCATTCCAAATATTTGTCTTCTCTTAAATTAACTGAGTATTCCCTTGAAAGAAAAATTAAAGTTAAATAATCATCAAATAACTATCCACAGAGGAATGGTTTGGTTGAATCAACTAATAAAAACCTGAACAAAATCCTCAAGAAAATTGTTAATGATCATGAAATGAATTGGCACATGGCTCTCCAAAACGCCTTGTAGGCTGACAAAGTCACACCCAAGTATTCTATCGGTAAGTCCCCCTTCATTTTATTCTATGGAAAAGATGAAACCTTGCCTACACACACCTTATTTCCCTCTTTGCAACTTGCTCAATCTGTCCAAGATGAAGCCTTCCCAGTAATGCAAGAAAGGTTAAATATGCTTTTGAAACTGGAAGAAGAAAGGGAAAAATACAAAATGAACTTAATGTGTCATCAAGAAGTAATTAAAAATGGTTTGATAAGTCATCTATAGGAAACAAATATTTTCAGGAGGGAAACCTCATTCTCAAATGGGACAGAGCAAATGAGTTGAAGGGAAAACATACGAAATTCTAGAAGTTGTGGCTAGGCCCATATCTGGTTCATCAAAATATAGGGCCTAGAAATTTCAAACTTAAAACATTGGAGGGATATGAGGAGGATCTCCCTGTCAATGGATAAATTCTCAAATGATACTTCTCCTAATCACCCCTAGTGGTGTAGTTTTTTACATAGTAGGATCATTTTTATTGTTTGATTTTCCCTAAAATAAAACCTTGTTTTTTGTTTTTATTTTAGCACTTTATTTATTGCCACATAAATCTCTTGCTAGCCTTTTCACATCCAAATTTTTGAGACTGCTTTTCATGCCTAGCAAACACCTTGAAGGGGAATAGCTAGTCAAGTAATCATGGTAATTATAAATTGTCTTGTGTTTGGTTTTTAATAGTTAAATTCAACTTATGGCTATAATTTATGGGAATAAATCATTTGTATTTGTTTCGAAAGGTCACCAACTATGCATAACATGTGGGTAAGTCAATGGAGTTTATAGGATACTGGTTTCATGTGTGACTATTCTCATACACAACTCATAGTTCTATGAACAACATACAGTAACAGTTCTTGTGTTTTCAAAATAATTATTGAGAAACCCCCCTATCCCATAACTTCATAACCTTAAGAAAATTTTGCTGGGAAAGAATCCATGAAGGGAAATAATGACGGAGACCTACTTATCAAAATGACTCTTATACTACCTTGCTTCCTTCACACCCTAAATGCACATGCATATATTTAACGAAAAATCTAAAAGGGCGAACATATACTGAAATAAAAAAGGAATTTTAAATCACTATGGTCAGTGTGGGAGGTATGAGTAAACCCATCAGGGATATGGACACTCACTAGCAGTGGGGCTATGCTTGTATGATACAAATGAAACTTCGTTGGGGCTATGGACGTTTGTTGGCAATAAATAAATGCTGGGAAAAAGAGATGAGGAATAGACTTTAGTCCTAAAACAATCACATACTAGCCTTTGTGGTGTTCTCTTCCTCCCAGACTCTCAAGATGAAGTAACTTCTCCCATATTTAATTATCACCCTTGAATTATCTTGTAAATCACCAGACATAGTATCAATGTACTCACTCCTACTATTGAGAAGTTTTTGTGGGCTCCACGACATTAGTTAACCTGTAAATTCAGTGATAAATTCAAAGACCTGGACAAAATTATCTAGTGGTTATTTTGAAACATAGATAATTGGTTCTCTTGTGCAAGTCGCCATTTGTTGTAAGAAAAAAATAGCCCCACCAAAACTATCAGTTTCGATGGATGCCCATACTACCAATTTGTTTACAAGGAACTATTCTTTATTCACCTGGTTATTTATTCACCTACAGACTCAATCTCTTGCATATGGCCACCTGAACCAAAATGAGTAAAATCTTCACTTGCCTCCAACCTTCATCATCTTGGACCCTTTGTACATCGTTAATTAGGCATTATCCCCACCCTTTTTTATTTACATGACCTTATTCTTTGTCTTGTCATCATCGTGCCTTTTTTGTGATCTATAGTTCTCTCACTTCAAAATCTCGACGACGACGCCTCATAACATTATTGTCGGGGAAAACAATGATCGAAATAACCTTTCATATGTTTCCCACGCATCATCGATGATGAAACATCCCTTTTTGCAAGGCCATGTCATAGTTCAAGAGGATCGAAAATATTGGATCCTATAGCCACATCAACATGATTACTCACGCATGCCCCATTTCTCAGTCAATTCACAAGACCACTCTCGTACCCACACATGGATCACTCCTATTCACAAGTTCTTTTCAGTGAAATATTTCCGTCGTCATTAAAAAATTTAAATGCATTTATGCTATTTCCTTTACAAATTGTCGATGACAACATTGTTCCTTTAGGTCATCAATGACCATATTTACACCATCCTATGGTTGAGATAAACCTAGTAATTGTTGACTACTTCATGATCGTCGCTCTCACATTGATCCTCTACCTGGCCCACCTGGTTATGTAACATCCTATCACTATGATTAAGAAGAGGATTTGTATTAATTGATTGGATCGGTGAGTATTAAAATATTATTACAAACCCTCAAGTACTCTCATTAAGATTAAATTATATGTTTAAAATTTTTCATAGTCAGAGGATATTTCCACAATCCTTGTCAACATATACCACCACTACAAATTTCTAATGACGATAGATTTTCAGCGATCTCGTCCTTCCATTGGCCCCACTCCTTCGGTGATATAGTTAATGGTCATAACCTATGAACTTCTTGCGACTACATTCATATCACCACATACTACTCTAACCTAGTCTAAGTTGTAATGCACTTCTTCATTAATTGCACCTAGGTTTGGAGGGAATTTGGGAATGTTTAAACTTTGTCAAGAATTAATCTTGGTTTGGAGGGAATTTGGGAATGTTTAAACTTTGTCAAGAATTAATATTTCTCCACTTGTATGTATGTTCACTAAGAAAGATAAACGTTGCCACGATGAATGTCTGATCTCATTATTTGTTAATTATTGTCTCTGGTCTACAAGTAAGTAATTCATTAATCATTTGGTAGTTGTTATCTTTATCACCGTGGTCATGCTCTTAATTTCTCAATTGTATGTTCTACGCAAATGAAAAAATGTCTCGAATGTTGACTAGAAAGGGAAAACTCAAAACCTATGGAGTGCTTGTTCCTACCACAGTACATGAATATTCTAACGTTGTTGATACAAATATCCATGATGGGATGGAGCACTACCTCAACTATGTTGAGATTTTGGACGTGTTCTAGAATGAAATATTTCAACCTGATGACCCAAACATTAATGAGTAAGGAACATTCTCAAAAGTGGCATACACACGGTAGCTTCTTGCCCAGAGCTCTTCCCTTACAAAGATGCTACCAAATGGTTTTTTTCATATCTACAACGATACAATAATATTCAATGCTTCTGTCCTCCAATTGCATCAAAATTCCAACCAGGAAAACGTCTAAGAAAAGATACAAGACTAAACCCATCAAGCCTCAACGATTTATCTCAGACAAGTTCAGGTTGAGTACTAATATTCGGGAAGTCAAATGATGGAAGATTAGTTATTTGATGAAGAGTGGCGAATGAAAAAAGGAAAAGGGACTGTTCTAGCACACAATTGAATATCCCTTAGCAATGTTGAACACACCATCTCAGACCTATGGTAAGAAACTAACACTCATTTCATAATGGAATGGTTTCATTTGGATTACATGATAGTTAAAACTGACCAATCTTTCAACCGGGAAAGCATCTTATCTTTCAACATCACAAGTCGTGTTCAGGACCCCAAAGGTATGAAAATTCTCATTTCTACATGCCATTCTTCATCTCAATTCATTTTGTTCAACCAATGCATTCCCTCCATTTAATTGGCTTGGACCCCAGATCAAATCCCTATCCATATACATTGTTTTCAATTATGGGAAATTCACTACAAGGATCATTTTTATGATATATGTGATTATTTTCTCGCCCCCTTACACAATGCCATATTTTTCCTTTTTCCACATAGGATTTCTCCAGTTGCTATCAAATCCCTAAGGGGTATTGGAGACTAGTCTATGAAGAAATACTACACCTTTGCCAGATTTTTCGGGGCCACAAGACTACCACACTTGCTACCCAAGTATATTCCCGATAAGTTACTATCTAGAGAAATAACATACGAGACTATGGAGAAAGGATCCACCGCTTATCTATGAGAAAAGAACAAAAGGTTACCTGTATTTTTTCCCTTTCGATAAGCTCTACCTCTTACGTAATAAATAATCATGCGGAAAGGGTGCTATGTAAACCATAAAGGAGCTAGGTTCCTTGTATCGTAGGAGCCCAAATCGCATGATCCCAAAATGTGGTTTAAGGAACACATGAAGGCTAGCTAAATAGGCACCACGATCATGCATGAGTCCTAAGTTCACGTAAGAAGAGGTTCTGGCTGATCTTGAAGTTTCAAGATATGAGGAAAGTCTCCACCACCAAGTATCCCAAGAAGCCAAGAAACTGAAGATCAAGACATATCCTTTTGAGGCTAGGAACAATGAAATCCCGTGACTTTCAAAGCACAAAGAAAGGCTAGACGAGGGAACAAAAAAGGAGAGAAAAGGAAGCAGAAATAGTGAGAAAGAACGACGAGGTTGAAGAAAGATACCAATAGAGGAAGAAAAAGGAAGCTAAAGAGACACAAGCCGAATTGAAAAGACTTAGAGCTTCAGAGGATATCTCCCATAAAAGAGTAATCTGGGCAAAGGAGAAACAACGAGCACAGAGAAAATATCCTTGGTTGTAGAGGAAAAAGCAAGAGAGAACGAAGAATAAGATAAAAGTAATGCGTCCAAAACCAGGGAGAACAAATCACCACCCAGTACTACTATTGTGACATCAAGCCCTGACACCGATCTAATCAACACCCCAATAGAGGAATGTACCCCATTGGCTTCCATCCCAGGGATATTATCAAGAGAACCTCTGTATGATTGGATTTCGAAGGAGCAACAATCGTTATTGGAGAGTACTACTACAACCACAAGACAAAAGCAATCGAAAAAAAGAATGTCATAGAGGAAAAGAGGAAAATTTGACGTAACTCAAGAACTCCTGAAAGGAGCATCAAATGGAAATATGGACCAAATCTAAAGGATAAAGCATTGCAAGCAGCCTCAACACTTAGTGCTTTTGTTGGGGCAAGCATCATGCTTCGGGCTTCATGAATTCTCAGGGTCACTTGATGTTAAGCAAAATCAAGAATCAATTTAAGCTGGAGATCAATTTCATGGAAACCATCAAAGAGGCCATGGCTAGTGAGTACATAAAAGAATCCCAAAAAACAAAGTGAATCGATAGAGAGAATATGGAAAGGCAACTTCAGATCCAAGATAAGGAGATAAAGGAAAATTCACCTAAACAACCTCCCCAACCAAAAGGCTAACATCCGAATGAGAGGTGGAAACTTAAAGCCAATACTACTACGACCAGAGCTTCATGAAACTCAAAGGAGGATTCTATGAGTTAATAAAATTCAATGAAAGAAGTGAAAGGGAAGTTATAAGGCTACAACTAGATAATTATCTTTTAAATAAATCTATAGAAGAAATTCAAAACCAGACAGTTGCTCTTGACACTATAAAAGAAGAATCCATTAAGAAAAATGAAGAACTTCAAGACTCACATAAAAAATTCTGCTATGCGCTCAACAAAGTAATGAAGGTTGGATATGATCAGGATAAATTGAGTATACAAGTGAAATATATGCATGAGAATTATCAAAGATCCCTAGAATCCTATAACAAGGTCATAAAATGGCAAGACATCCAACAAAACCTCCCTGAGACCCTGCCTATGTACTCAGAAAAGCATTGAATCAGGGATCTATGACTGTTGAATGTAGGGATGGAAACAATCATGGATATCTAGAGGACACATGGATAAGTCATTACAACAATCAAAGAGCTGTGGAATTATTTAGACAGTCTACTCTCATAGTTCGGGATGGATCCCCTAGGATTAGAAAGAAAACATCGAATTCCAACAATGGTCAAAGATACAAAATCAAAAGAAACCCAAGCATGAAATCCATTGAGGAAAATCATGAAATTCAGCATGGAGGCTATAGGAGGTAAGATTAGTACATGAGCTCATAGACCAATTTCTCTTAACTGAAGATTATGTGCTACTTGGTTGTATGAAAACCTCGGGAAGAAAATTATTATCTTACTTCAGAATAGCAAGACAAACCTTGAAAGAACCCAACTATGCCAAGTGGATGCCATACTCGAAGACTTCAAGACTTGTAAGACCTTCATAGATGCAAAATTACAACCTCCAAAGCCCACCTAATTATATCATTGTAACTGATTTTTTTGCAGATCAACCATTTTCCTTTGTAATTATTGTAATATCTTAATTTGAAAGGGAACTCAAGCTACCACTCAAGACATCCCACCATTCAAAATTAAGTTAGGGAAATTCTATATTTCATCCAAAATTATATAAATTTGGATTAATGTAAAGGAAGAGAATTTCTTTGTCCTTTGGATCTGTGATACTATTTACTTTCTTGCTAATCAAGTATGTTGATGCATTTATGGATACTATGGGATTCCAGCAACTATTGAGACTATTCCTAATTACTTTGTTGTTCATTTCATTTTGTGAGCTAATTCGTTTGAATTGCTCTGAAATTCTCTTTAAGCATGGATTATCACTTTTTCCTTTTTTAAAACTTGTCATAAATATACTTCCAACTCAAAGACAACTCCTTTTTAGCTAACTCAATTATACATTTATTGTTTTTATCTATCAAATTCGAATGTATGAACTTTTTCTTATTTGAATGGTATCTTTATGAGTGTGTTTAATCTTAATTAGCTAACTCCTTATCAGGATAGGTTTAATTTAGTTTATAAAATCATCTTAATTATTTTCAGTTAGCATCATAGTTATTTAATTTTATATTTTTAATTCATTTGAGAACCTCCAATTCTTAGATTCATATTTAGATAGTTAGCTAGTTTGATTGGTAACTAGGCCAATAATCTGGTCATAAATGTTACTCCAAACAAGAGTGGGTCTAATGAATCTGCCATCGAGAGTTTTCTCTTAGTTTCTTGAATGAAGTCATCTGGCTCACCAACAAATAGCATGCCCTCCAGGCCTTCCCTTTCTAAAAATTCTCTTGAGGATTGCCGAGCTAGAACAAATCCCTTGACAAATTCCTTTGGGAAAATTGTATGTCAAGAAATCCAGTGACCATATCTTGTTTGCATAATCGTTGCATGTATTTGAATTTTAGATAACCAAATCTCTCGTGCCATAATCAACTAGTATCATCAACATGTGTCAACAGTAACATAAAATCATATTTAGCAATAAACTTACTAAAAGTATACAAACAATATTGTTCTTTTACCTCACCAACAACAATCAAAGAGTTATCATGCATATCAAATATGTTTACGAAATTAGGTGTGAACTCCACCCTTTTTCCTATAATAGAATGTTATCTGATAAATATTGAGAAGATTCACGAAGAGTTTTAGAACATGCAAGATGTTCTCAAACCCATGTTGGAGTTCTACCTCCCTTGGCCAATGACCCTAATTGGGGTATCATCTCCCATGAGGACAGGAGGACCCACGCATGAAAAAATACAAGATAAAATATTCTTTGTTTCTACCATATGGTGGGATGCGCCTAAATATAACATCCGTGCATTAGGGGAAGAGTTAATGGAAATCAATGCATGAGAGCTACCCCATGCATGGTGCTTGATCTTTGACTCTTCTTGGAAGTTTTTCCAAGAATGTGGGATCCTACAATAATTTTCTAAATTATTTTTTCCATGCATCAAATCCATCTATTTCTTCATGCATGTAGGATTTGTGATGATAGCCACATTTGCAATAACCACATTTAGACTTCTCTTTCCCAACTGCATATGAGGACATCACAGGTTTGGAGAATTCCTTCCTTTTGGTCATTCTTCATGCATTTCCCTCTACTCTTTCTGTTTCTGGACTCTGACACCAGTTGTTGTTCTCATGCACAACAAGTGCATGCATTTCCTTACTTTCTACTTGACTGAATTGAAGTGCTTTTTTTCTCTCATGTGCAACAAGTTCATGTGCATTGGGTCCCTTGATCATCCCCTTTATTGATCTTATCTTACTCATGCATTAGATTCACTAAATCTGGATCCAAATGTTAGTACTTGTACAGGTTGTTCCTAAAGTGAATCTATTTTTATGAAACAATGAGACAAAAAAACATAATACGAACCAATGTTTTAATAATTATAGAAAGGGATTAGACCGATTTTATGCAGGAATTTTCATTCCATCCCTTTAGATGAAGGAGGAGGGACTTAAACTTTGTAAATAAGTCATGGATGTTAATGTACCTATTTCACCCTAGAATTTAGCCCTGGACTGTATGTGTGATCTTATTTCATATTTTTTTTCAAAGAGATCCTCCAATTGTGTCCAAATATCATCTAGTTTGGTACAAGCTTCAATGTGAAACAAAAGCTCAGGGATATAAGAAAGCCCCATCCATGTGGTTGAGATACATTTCTTATTCTCGACAAAAATCTGCCCACCTTATGTAGCCATGTATAATCCAATACAAGCCCTCTATCCGATGATGCTACTCCTTAGCTTCCACCTGTAAAGTAGTTATGAGGGTACAGAAGTTTGAGTGCCAGCAATCTTATATTTTCTCACTACATCTTCCTCTTGTACCCCCACGAATAGAAATTCATCCAGAATTGTATTAATTGAAATCGGACTTAACGGTGAAATACACATGGCATACCTTCATGGTTAATCGAATGCCTGGTTACAATAGTTGTCTGAGATCTAAACTCTCATAGACAAAAATCAAAGTAATATGTCACCTAGTTTGTTAAGTCTCATTATTGGCTCATTACCCCTTAATTCAGTATTATTATATATTAGTAATGTTATTTCATTTATGTCAGTTTTTGAGCTTTGGTTGTAATTATACCTCCATTCCTATATATATACCTGGCGAGACATTTTTCTATTTGAATCATCTTGTACTCTGAACATTTTAAGCGGGGTAAAAGGAGGTTGCCTCCCAAGAGGATTTCATTATCTTAAATTATCTCTTTCAAGGCGTTGAGTAACTTTCCTGAAGTTTTTCTATGCAATATTGATGCCTATTCTCACATGGTATTAGAGCTCAAGGTTTTTGGGGTTTCGCTGCTACATCCCAGACACCGTGGAATTTTTCTCATAACTTTTTTTTTCTACAACGCCTAAGAAACGGCTTGAGTTATTTCTAGTGGTAGATCTGACTGCACGCTGGGTTCAAACTTCAGCGCCTGAGGCCTTATACATTCGGATATACAACATGTGTAAGATAAAGTTTTGGAATCATCCTAAATTTATCCATCATGGAATTTTCTCTATAAAAAATTTTATAAGATACTAGACCCAAACTCTAGAGAGGAAAATTCTGTTTTAAATTAGTCAGAGTCCAGTGGTAAAATCAGCCTGGGTCATCTAAAATTTTATGGTGATTACATCTGTGTATTATAGGGTATCCATCCCATTGACTAGTCTCAAGTAAGTGTTCCAGATAAAACAATCAAAGTAACTTCTTGCTAGAGTATCTGAGGGACTGCCTCTATTGGATCGTGGACACGCCCTCAGAGATTTGGGTGCGATTTTCATAACTTGATATCAATTATTTTGTGTGGGGATGCTATACAAGGAGATCTCCCAGAAAGGCCAAAATCAACAAGTTGTGGAGAGAGTTACCATAAATTCTACTTGCACATCCAATTTTGATCATGTGACTCAGGAATTGTAGAGAAAAATCTCAGAGAACTCTAAAATGAATTTTCATACCCATGTATGTACTGAAATTCATGGGAGATAGAACAAAATAAATACTTAAAGTGCACTTCAAAGCCTATGATTCAAAAGTGATACTCTGGGTCAACATGCCACTAAGAGTGGACCTCTTGCCAAATAAGCTCCGTAGCAACCTTCTAATTGGACTTTGATGAAGGTGAAGAAATGCGAGGGACATAAATGGAACTACAAAACAAGATGGATTCAATGGAAGCTGTTGATACCAAGATGAATTCAATGGAATGTTGATGGATTGAATGGAATCCAAGATGGATACTAAGATGGATATCAGTGGGGAGATCATGGAAGTATTGAAAAAAATTTGTAAATGGTGAAGACAATCTAAAGTGAAAATTTTCATCCCATGAAATTCATGATGAGGACACAAGGAAGGTGAATCAAGAATTTGAGAAACTCCAACTTTGGTTTTGAAGACCAACTATGTTCCTAAGATAGATATGTGATAGTTTGACATTGTTAAGGGCGACCCAATCACATGGATACTTCAGATGGAGCATTTCTTTGATCTCCATAATGTGCCACATACACAAAAGGTATGACTGTTTCCTTTATATTTACAACCTAACTCAATTTGCTTTGGTATCGATGGTCATTTTGTTCTCACAAATCACTCACACTTGGACAATTTTCACAAAAAAGAAATGATAGCTACCACTATGAGGATACAAGGATACACCTTAGCCATCTTGATAAATATCACAAAGTGCTGGTCTGTGCTTTACCAGCACATTGAGAACTCCAAAAGATTGAATATGCAACCCATATTCCGTGATGATAACTCTGATTGATTTATTCATAGGAACTTTTAAAGGATGTAACATTCAACATGAGGTTCACCTCAGAAACCAAAACTGAGAATGTACTTCTTAAGGTGGCAAGAAATGTTGAAAGTAAAATATGGCTACGGCTACTAGAAGGGACTCTTATCCTAAGATCTATAGAGAGAATAATGTTCTTCACCTAAAACACACCAACCTACAAGCTTGACACTTCAACAATTGGAGGAAAGAAAGAAAAGGTTTATGCTTGAATTGCATGTATACAAGAAGGGACAAAAAGGTGGTGGGAGAAGTTGAAATTATTCTACATAGATTGTGAAGAGGAAGAAGAACAAGAACAATGCCAACCATCTCAAGATGAAAACGAGAAGCAATTCCGTCTCAAGAGTTGACTCCCATGATATCGTGGTAATGCATTACTGAATTAGCACCCTCAAACCCTCAAGATCAAGGATACATCAAAAATTAAAAGGTATTAGTCCTAATTGATTCCGCAATACCATACTTCATTCACTATAACTAGCTAAAGATCTCTAATTGCTTAGACATCCAAATGAAGTTTCAAGTAATGTTTTCAGATGGAGGAACTATCAATCTGCTCAGAAAATGGAATAAGATCAATCTACTATGGGGGAATATGTAATGAATAGTCCAATGATTATTATACCCACGGGTGGTGCAGATGGTGTTAAATTTCAGGAATCCAATGGTTACAAATTGCTAGGGTTCAATGGATTTTAATTCTCATGAACTTTTCATGAAATTTTCTTCTAATGAAGGAAGAAATTGAGTTGGCATCACAGGGAAGCCCTAGAAGGTGATAAGCTCTAACAACAAGAAAAAAAATATTACAGCAAGCATCAAGGCATTACCGCACTATTTTGTTCACTAGATGTTCAAACATCAAGCCATCTATTCCCTAAGATCTCCAAAGGATCAGATAAGCATTCCAAAGTATTTAAGATATTCCCAAAGGTCTCCCACCCACTTGAAATCATGACTTTGAAATCTCACTCTAATTCTCGGAGGTTCCTTCCCAACACGCGCCACATGCATACCCTACACCTTAAGAGTGAAATTGAGCGCATGGTTGAAGAAATGTTAGAGGTCGCAGCCACGACTCTTTGAAGCCAAATTTTACTCGGCACTGGTAATGGTATTCAATAAAGATATTCATGGCATATGTGTCCAGAATAGAGAGCCTAACAAGATCACACTATTAAAATATTAAGTTTCATTCTCTGCCATTGATGAATTGTTAGATGAACCATATGGAGCAATCTATTTCACAAAATTGATTCTCCGTTTGCATCACATCAGAATGAAGGCAGAAGATATCCCAAAAACAATATTTCTCCCAACTCCATGAAGGCCATTGCGAATTTTTGGTCATGCCTTTTACAATAATGCACCTTCCACATTCCAGTGTTTGATGAATTCCATTTTCAAAGCCCTTCCTTCGAAAATTTCCTTCGAAAATTTGTGTTATTTCTTTTTGATGATATACTAATCTCTAGTAAGTCTTGGGAGGATCATATGCAACATGTGTTGACAGTGCTACAACTACTAAAGTATAAACAACTATATGCCAAACCATACAAATGTTTTTGGAGTAAAGGAGAGCATTTGGGGTTACATTGTATCTCCATGAAGGAAAATGGCAGTAGGACTCTAATCAAGATTAAGGCCATGATGAACGGGTCGATTCCCAAAACATTAAAAACCCTTAGAGGATTTGGTTTGATTGTGTTACTGCATCATAGTTTTAATTAACTATGGAAGAATAAGAACACTTGTAATCCATTAATTAACTAAGAAGGATACATTTCCATGGACTCCATAAGCAACTAAAAATTTTGAACAAATTAAAGAGTTGATGGGGCTCCTGCCTGACCCACCTGCACTTCACAAAACCTGGCCAGGGAATGTGGGATGCCTCTGAAATGGACTGGTGTTGTCCTAATGCAACAAAGAAGGCCCCTGGCTTTGGAAAGCCCACCAAGGAAGGGACTTACACAAACCCATTTGGTGAAGGAAATGCATGGAATGCATTGAAGAAATGCATGCCCCACTCTCCATAGGTGTCTCCAAGGTCAAACAGATCACATTAGTCTTAAAATATCTCTGGAACAAAGACTATCTTCGTAGAACAACAAAAATGGTAAACCAAGATATTGGGCGATTTGAAATCACCTATAAAAAGGGAAGCAAGCTGTGGTGATAAAACTCCTCAAGAAAGGGATGAAGATGTTGAGGCCTTTCTTTGTGTTATCTCGATCATCCAACCCGCATTGGATAATAGGAAGTAAGGGATGAATGGAAATGATCTAAACGGTGGGATTCAAAGGTTAAAATAGATTCCACAGCATCTGGATACATTTACATGGCATGATTCACTATGGTATGTAAAGATTGCTTATATTTATGTAAGAACTCCCAACCCAAACAAAAGGTATTATTCATTGAATTGCACACCCTCTCCAGAGGGAGTAATTCCTGATTTTGAAAACCTACTATAGAGTCAAGAAATAGGATATTTTCTTGGGATGGCTTTAAAACTAATGTTCAAAGGGTTTGTGGAAGAATGTGTGGTTTTCCAACAGGTCATAGAAACAATTAAGACCTTAGGTCTTTTATAACCATTATCCATCCTAAGTCGTAAAATAAGCAGAGGAGGTTTCATGGATTTCATGGTTAACAAAAGTCCCAAGGAAAGAGTGTCATCATGCAGATTGTTGATAGACTCCACCAAGTATGCACACTTTTTTGCACCCTCTCATCCCTTTCTCAGCTATTACAAATACATCGTGATTCATAGAGATAGTTCAGAAGCTACATGGCAGCCCAAAGATTATTGTAAGTGGCAAAGATCCCATCTCATCGACATTTTTGGACGTAATTATTTTCTTGTTTGGTACTAATTCTATTCATAGCTCATCCTATCATCCCCAAATCATTGACAAACTGAGATAGTGAACAAATGTTTGAATCTACCT
Organism: Picea sitchensis; assembly: GCA_010110895.2. Classification (NCBI taxonomy): domain Eukaryota; kingdom Viridiplantae; phylum Streptophyta; class Pinopsida; order Pinales; family Pinaceae; genus Picea; species Picea sitchensis. The sequence goes on along the minus strand of SNQJ01S0033042.1, from coordinate 21,152 downwards.
TCTGCTGTTTGTCCCTAAAAAAACACAATGTTCAAATGGTTACCCTTAAGTGAATGTAGTCCCTTCATACGCAACAACAAAAATGACACCATTTATGGCACTTTTATGAGCATAAATTTTTCACTCTTCCACTACTTCTTCTCTAAAATAAAAATCTATGTCTCAAGCAAAGTAAAGATCACACCGAATCCAACAAAAAATTTCCAATCTTAAAGGACAACTCATCATGGCACGTTAATCGCATGAAACAGTAAGAAGATCAACATGGTAGTGAAATAAGTTTTGAAGTAGGGATTGCTAAGCTTTTAAGACTACAACCATACAAACATAAATTCCTCAAGCAAGCCAAGAAGAAGGATAATAAATTCTATCACCAAAAGTACTATGGACCTTATAGAAGGTGTTGCAAAAGATTGCCTTATGGCATACAAATTGGAGTTGCCTCCATGATCTTCACTTTGTGCACACAGCTTTCCAGTTTTCCATGTTTAAAGAAGGTTATAGGTGACATGATCCCAGTTCAAAATATACTATTGCCAAAAACTCTGGACGAGGGAAGGAAAATCATATTGAGCCCAAGCCATCACCTGACAAGAATTGCCACAAATTGAGGAATATAGATCCATTTCTTAGTATCCTCTCAATAAAATGGAGAGGAAACTACCTACCGATGATTCCACTTGGGAAGTTTAGTCTTTTATACAGAAGCATTCTAGAGTTACTCAAGTGTTGTAAACAACACTTGTCTCAAGGGGAGGGGTACAAGGCTCCTCTAATATTGGCTCATTACAATTCCTTTAATTGGGGCATATTTATATTAGGTAATTATTCATTTTATGGTCGTAATTTTAGGGCCATTAGTTGGTAATTATACCTCCTAGTCTCCCCTATATATACCAAGGAGGCATTTTCATTTGAAATCATCTTATACCTGAACATTTAAGTGGGGCAAAAGGAGGTTGCCCTCCTCTAAGAGGCTTTTATTATTTGAATTTCTCTCTTTCAAGGCATTGAGTAATTCTTCCTGCGGTTTCTATGCTATATTGATGTTTGGTTTTTAATGGCTATGATACCATGTGAAGTTTTCACAATGAATCTAGCTAGTAGAAAATTTGCACAAACTTGAGAGAGAGACAAAGAGAAGAGAGGAGAGAAAAAGAATGAATTGTGTAATTGAATGATTAAATGCAAATACACATGGCATACTCTTAATGGCTAATTGAATGTGCCTTAATAGTTATCTAGAGAGATCTAAACTCCCATAGACAAAAATCAAAGTAATATACCTAGTCCTAGTTAATTGGTCCATGAAATCATCAATTAATTGAGTCACTCGTGGAACCAGAGAGAAACACATGTAATCACAATATATGCACCCTCTTAGCCACATGCATGATACATGCTCACTCCCTCGTGAGTAAACCGGGGTGAAAATGCAATTACTCGTGATAAAATAAAGGTTTACATGCATGAGTGACTTCCAATTAGTCTAACTAAGTGTAACTGAATTTGAACTGAAGAAGGAAGGATCCGGCTTTGTAGGAGGCACCCTAATTTGTAGGGAAATATTCTCAATAAAGAATATTCTCATCTATGGAAGTACATCAACATTGGACTATCAAACCTTTAGGGGAAATAAATTCAGTGGAGTGTGTGAAATATGTCTAACAAGCACATCTCACTCATCCACTTGTAGATGAACAAGGTCACCATATTTTGTTATCAAAGTCTCCAACAATGTAAGAGAAAGAAGCTAAACTTTAGAATTCTTATTCATGAGATTCTTCTTGAGTGCTTTGACTACATCCTTTTCTCATCCTAGATAACTATTGGCAATATCACAGATCTTAATGTTCATCGCCCAGGCTGAGAAAATCAACATATCACTCATGGACCTCTCCATAAGAGGGCTTGCCATAGATCTCCTACTATTTTCAAAGATAACAAATGGTATTAATCCTGCCTAAAATAAATGTGCTACAATGGAATTAAAGAATCCCATTTGAAGCCCAAATAATTGAAAATACCTATTCAGATCGAAACTCTGGGGTTTGCGAAGAATTATTCCTTGGTCAAATAAAGATCGCCAATTTTAATGTGGAATCTCGATATTAAATCCCTATGAGCTCTGAAAAACCATCGTGAAGATAAATTTGGGAGACGAGGAGGAAATGGGACCCTTTTGAAATGAAAAATAAGTTTGGATTCGAGAAAGAACCCCACATTTTCTCCTCTAAGGAGGATCAAACCTCGACACTACTCATCTCAAGGACTCTCTGAGAGAATAATGGAGAGGATTGAGTAATGCATCGATGACTATGGCAACAGGCCGATACGTTGGAACCATACATGCGGTCGGGACATTAGAACTTCTGAGGAGGACAAGAACAATGAAACAATATTCAAGGAAAAGTATTCAAGAAAGAGATAATTATAAAACCAATAAGCTCTAGTTGGAGTCAAAGGAGGGATTCGACTTGCTCTTTGATCCAAAAAGGTTTCTTATACAACGCACATATATATTTTTGACTGGTTGAAGGTAAGATTCAAATCTGCGCGAGAGGAAGAGGGAATTAGAGACGAAGCCAAAAAAAACAAACAAATCTTAGAGATGTAGGAGAAGGAAGAAAGATCTGTAGAGGCATTACTCTACGTGGGATATAGACATGTAGAGGTGTTTATGCATGCAAGGGAATGTAGAGGTGTTTTTTCATGCAAGGGAATGAAATTACCAAGGAGGAGAGAATCATGGAGTTAAAACCTGCTCATTATCAAGCTAGGTATGGGCAGAGAATGAGTAACTCTACACTTGAATTATTTTTTATTAAATCACATCATGCATACATACAAGATAAAGTGACCTTTGGTTTCTTCTTCCAAGAGGTCTAAATGACTCATCCTATCACCTACACCTCTTCATATTTTTCCTAAACAATATTTACAAAATACCATAAGCAAGAGGATTAGGTATCCAACATTTCGTATACAACATCTAAGGACGAAGGCGGAAAATACCCAAAGAAAGTTTCAAAAGGGGAGTTATTAGTAAAGTATGGATTTATCTGTTATAAGAGTGACGAATATGAATCAAATTTTCATCCCAAGTCCTTCGATGAGTCTAATTGTAACCCCTCAAACATGAATCGATGTCTTATTCACTATTTTTTTCCAATTTATATATGGATGGAGAGCTATGGATATCCTCACCTTTTTGTCCATGTTCTCCCAAAGTGTAATCCAAGAGGAAATAACAAAGTTGGTATCTCTATATGATATGATGCTCCTTGGTATCCTAAAGTGCACCCAAAAATTTTCAAATAACATGTTTCTTGCATCTTTTCCCTTGATTGTCTTTTTACATGGCATGATAATGCACATCTTGATAAACATATCAAGTACCGCAAATAGATAGTCATGTCCCTTCCTTTTTTTCTGGACAAACCTCCCATCAAAATCCATGGAGATTCTCTCCCATGATCTAGTAGATAGAGGTAAGGGATGGTGTAAACCTTGTTTTCTATTACTAGGTTTGTTAGTATAGCAAAGTATGCATTCTTTAATAAATCAAGCCACATTTTCTTGCATTCTAAGCCAATACACATAGCTTTGTAATTTGGCAATTGTCTTCACAACACCAAAATTCCCTACAACTTTGGAGGTGCGATCCTCTTTGATAAGTTGCAATCTTTAACCTTTAGGAGAAAAAATCTTGTCTAGCTTGTAGAGCAACCTATCCTAGAGATGATAGTCATCCTTATCATTACCTTATTCTACACAAACATGGCCTTGTAGTTACTTGAACATGTCTTTAAAGTTCTCATCTTCTATGTGGGTCTCTTTGTATGCATCATGGGTGAAAGGATCCACATGCATAAGAGTTCCCAAAGTTGTGATCTTGGATGTGGGTATCCTTGAGAACATGTCTATCAACTTATTAGTGCCACCCTTATTATATTTGATGATATGATGAAATTGTTGTAAAAACCCCATCCACTTGTAGTGTTTTGTTTGTTGAAGCTTATTCTAGGCTTGCAAATACTGCAGTGGCTTGTGATTGATGTGGATGATGGTTTCCATGCCCATGAGATAGTTCTTCCATTTCTTAATAACATGAACCAAGGCATAGAGTTCTTTGTCATTTGTAGGGTAGTTCAGGACTCTACCATGGAACATTTTTCGATGATAACATATCATTTTACCTCCCTACATCAAGGCCACTCCCATAGCATACCCACTCGGATGTCTCCACTTTGAAAGGATTTTGCAAATGGGAAATGCAAGAATTGGTGCTTGACTAATTTTTCATTTTACTTCTTCAAAATGTTTATGTTATTCTTTCCCCATTGGAAACTATTGTTGTTGGATTTTATAGCATGGAGTGGTGCAACCACAACCAAAAAGGATGCTATAAACTTTCATAGGTATTGTGCTACTCCTATGAGATTAATAGGAGTTCACCACTTGTAGTGTTTTGTTTGTTGAAGATTATTCTAGGCTTGAAAATACTGCAATGGCTTGTGATTGATGTGGATGATGGTTTCCATGCCCATGAGATATTTCTTCCATTTCTTAATAACATGAACCAAGGCATAAAGTTCCCTATCATTTGTAGGGTATTTCAGGACTCTACCATGGAACATTTTTCGATGATAACATATCAGTTTACCTCCCTACATCAAGGCCACTCCCATAGCATACCCAATCGCATGTCTCCACTTTGAAAGGATTTTGCAAATGGGAAATGCAAGAATTGGGGCTTGAATAATTTTTCATTTTACTTCTTCAAAATGTTTATGTTATTCTTTCCCCATTGGAAACTATTGTTGTTGGATTTTATGGCGTGGAGTGGTGCAACCACAGCTAAAAATGATGCTATAAAATTTCATAGGTATTGTGCTACTCCTATGAGATTAATAGGAGTTCACCACTTGAGGGTGGAATCCATATTTGTGGAATATATTTTGAATTCTTCTTCACCAATAACATACCCCGAATACACCAATGACTGCTGAGAAAATTCACATTTCTTAAGGTTTGGCAATAGTTGATTTTTTTTAGGGTCTCTAACAACTACATGAGATGTGAGATATGTTATTCCCAAGTAGATCTATAAACCAATATATCATATAAATAAAACAATATATCATCTAAATAAAACAATATATCATATAAGCACACTATTACAAATGAATCTAGAGAGAGACACAATACATCATCCATCAAATTCATAAATGTAGTTGGTGCATTACACAAACCAAAAGGCATTGCCAACAATTCATATAGACCTTTCTTTGTCTTGAAGGTAGTATTCCAAGTGTCTTCTTCTTTAACTTATACATGGTGGTCTCTCGATTTGAAATCCAACTTGGTGAAGTACTAGGAATGCTACTATTGATCTAGAAAATCATTGATCTTAGGTAGAGGGTATTGATTTGTGAGGGTGATCTTACTCAAATATTTTTTAGATGATACATATTCTCCAAGTCCCATCCTTTTTTCATACTATGATGATAGGTGACCCATAAGGTGAGGTGCTTGGGAAAATTACTCCCTTGTCCAATAGTTGTTGTAACATTTTCTTCACTTCATTTGCTTCCAAGATGCATCATTTGTACAACCCAATGTTTGAAAATAGGGAGTTATGGAACAATTGTATCTCACTTCCCTATTAGGTGGTAAACATTTAGGCTTATAGAACACTTCTCTATACACATGAAAAATCTCCTACAACTAAAGTTTCTACTCTTTAGTACATCCCTCTAGATATGTCTTTACTTTTATCAATTCATCACCTGACTGATTCTCTCTTACAAATTGAAATACAAACTTCCTACTTGAACTTATCAATTTCTTGCCTTGGTTATCACTTGCCAAAGATATCTCAGATTTAAATTTGTGCGCATTGATGATGAAGGTCTTCTAATCCTTTATTAGGAGGTACTAGTCTTCTCTCCTTATGAGTATTGCATCCCTCATGTATATGTAGGGGATTACAAACAACATGTAAAATGGTACTACATCTACCTCCACTTCATCAATATAGTTTGAATTTATAGAAAATTTGAATTTACACTACTTAGTGTGATCAAGATGGATGTCGGTGGCCTCCCACCTATTCCAATTGGCTCATTTTAGCGGTTTTCCAATTTGGCAGTTTTTTCCCTAGTTTTCGGGTCCCTAACTTGTGGGGCCGTTTTGAGGCCCTAAACAACGTTTTTTAGGGCTCGCCACAGTCAAAATGACCTTTGATAGATATCAAAAAAATGTGTAGTCCTCGAATAGACCTTTCCAATGGGATATCGTGCGCCTAAAACAAAGATTGTATGCAAAAGTTACGACCCCGGGAAGTTGATGTACTAACTTACCCAAACGGGGCCCACATGACGGAGCTTCATCTCCTAGGGTTGGGTTTTTTGGATGTCTAGGGTTTTTGAAATTCCTATTTATTGTAAAAATTCCTTTAGATCCTCATTGGAATCATCTTCTTGCGAATGAGCACAGTCATCACATCTCTTCTTAGAGATAAGCCGCCACCATTCTAGCGAGCTTGTTTTCGCTACATTTTACAGTTTCAGCGTATTTCCTTATTGAATAGAAATAAATTTTGTTGTATATCTGTTATTTTGTGTTAAGCATCTTTTGATAATAATCTGTATTCATTTCATTCTGCAAATATATTCCAGATCATAGTGACCCTAAGCTCAGTATCCTTATTTACCCATCCCAATGAATATAGGTGAGGATGGTCATGAACTTTCAATCCAAATTTATTGACTAGATATTCTACAATGAGGCTGACCTATGAACTGAAATCAAATAGAGCATCCACCTTTGTCTTCTTGACTTGGATATTAATATGGAAGAGTCTAGTCATCTCCTTCTCTTCCTTGGGATGGAGGATACTCAAGTTCACCTCCTTTTGCATTGTAGTTCAAACAATCTTTTCATGTACATCTAAACTTCTCTCTACCAAGTTTCCTAAATATACATCTAGCATGTTCTTCTTCTTGGCATCCTTCTTGTAGTTATTTGGATTTAGCTTTGGATGTAACTTCAAGAGTTATCTTTGATGTGACCATCAATATTAAAATGATCAAATCAGTTGTTCTAATCCTTGCACTAACATGTTGTGGCCATTGTCTTCGTATCCTTTCCTTTTCACTTCTTTCTTTCCCTCTTTGGAGGCATCTTGATAATCTTTATACTTGGAACCACTTGGTTGTCCTTTCTTCTTGTCCATATTCTCCCAATACTTTTCTTGCACATAGGCCTAATTGATTGTCCTAGGTTTAAAGAGCATCACTTTCCTCTTTAAATGACTATCTAGACCTCTCATATACTTGAGGAGCACATCTAGTTTCTTGGGAGATATGCCCGACATAATGGCTTGTTTCAAAAATCAATAGTGTACTATTGCACATTTTCCCCTAGATTCTACCCAAAGTAATGCCAATAGATCCAATAGTCCTCTTCATACTCAATAGAGTAGAAAGGGGATTTAATAAGGGTTTTAAACACCTCCCACTATTTACTAGGGGATCACCCTAGCCTAAGCATCTCCATGTGACTTTTACAACATGTTTGGACCCATCCCTCTAACTTCAATTAATGAAATATTTGTTGAAATATTGTAACTGCAAAGAGTATTCTTATTATTATTGATATATTATTCATAGGATCAATCCCCATTGTGGATTGATCATGTCGGTTATTGTAATAGGACCAAATCCCCTTTTGCGGATTGGTCAAAAGACAATTATAATACACAGAATAAGAAGTCGGCCCCAGCAGTTAATAAAGAGACCCAGAAATATAATAAAGGTGGGTTTACCCACCCAATCTGAGAAGTTGGCCCTGCCAGTGAAGAGACACTTCACACATGCCAGACTTGTATAAATAAAGGAGGCTAACGCCTCACTTAGACACAACTCACTTGCTCAGTTTGAGAGACAAGTTTTGATTTGTTACCGGCAAAGGAGAGAGAGAGTGGCGCATATCTAGGAGAGGAATTTCTGTATTAGCATATGAGATCTCTTGGCATTGTATTGGCTATCTATATTAAGGAAGTTTTGCTATGTTTTCTTCCCCTAGAGGGTTTCCCAGGATAAATGTTGTGTCTCTTGTGATTGTGTATTTCTCAGTGATCTTGGATTATGCTATTGTTATCTAATAAAATGGAAACATCTATAATAACGGCTTAAACATTAACATGGTATCAGAGCCAAGATGAAGGAAGCATCTTTCGCAAGAGAAAAACGTCACTGTTGCAGTACCTGCAAATTAGGGTTTTTTCAAAAGTGAAGCTTTCAGCCCTAAAACTATCTAGAAAGTTGTGCCCTCCCCTAAGGATCAATTTGGCATCGTCAGCGCACCTTTTCAGTGGCTGGATCTCCCATAAAGTGAAACCCTAGTTCCACAAAGTACCAGAAGTACCAGAAAACCATTACTAGAAGTACCAGAAGTACCAGAGTACCAGAGGTACTAGAAGCACCAGTCCAGAAATCCACAGATCAGATTTGAAGGAGAAAAAGTTGGATTTTCTCATATCTAAACACACCAGGCAGCTTGCCTCAGCCAAGCGCATCTTCTGGTAAGTTCAGTTTTTTATTCTGAGCACTTTCATTTTTTGGTCATTTTCCTAGCTCCAGGTAGAGATGTCTACGAGCATTAAGCTTGTTGACAAATTAGAAGGAGTGGAAAACTTATGTGGATGGAAGTATAGGATTGGCCTCATTCTTGAAGAGAATGACCAAGCAAGATTCGTCAAGGAAGAATTACTGGAACCCGAAGATGCTGCAGAAAAGGCAAAGCATCAAAAGGACACAATAAGGGCCAAAAGAATCATTGCAGATTCAATCAAAGACCATCTGATCCCTTATGTGTCATCTAAGAAGTCCCCAAAATAAATGTTTGATGCCTTGACTAGACTATATGAAGGAAAGAACATAAACCGGAAGATGAATCTTAGAACTCAACTGAAGAATACATGGATGCAGAAAGGAGAAATGATTCAGGAATACTTCTCTAGAATATCAGAATTCAAAGAATAGCTAGAAGTTATTGGAGATACCATAGATGAAGACAAACTCATAATGACGGCCCTAAATGGTCTACAAGACCTTGGGATGCCTTAATCCAGATAATATGTGCCAGAAAGGAGAAACTGAAGTTCGACAGCCTATGGGAAGACTGCATCCAAGAAGAAACAAGAGTAGCGAATCGGGAAGAGTTACTAGCTAAGGATGATGATCAAGCCCTAGCTACTCACACCAAAGGAGTAAGGAAGAAACCCTACTTCCAAAAGGAGACTCATAAAGAGCCTCAACAATCAAATAAATTCAATCATAAAGAATATCATCCAAGGAGATTTCAGAAGAGAGGACAACGAAAGGAAAGAGACTACTCATATGTACAATGCTATCATTGTGACAAGATGGGACACATTGCGAAGATGTGTCCTGACATATGAGAAGAATACAAGAGAAAACAAAAGAGGCTTCATGCCCATGTAGCCGAAGATGAAGAGCCACCCACAAAGATGATGAGAGAGGAGATCAAAGACCATGTGTTGATCTCAGCCCTCCCAAGATCTGTAACACCTGGAGAGGACACTTGGCTCATTGATAGTGGTGCATCCAAGCACATGACGGGACAAAGAAATA
>SNQJ01S0033042.1:0-11480 GCA_010110895.2 Picea sitchensis | reverse complement strand
GCCCATACTACCAATTTGTTTACAAGGAACTATTCTTTATTCACCTGGTTATTTATTCACCTACAGACTCAATCTCTTGCATATGGCCACCTGAACCAAAATGAGTAAAATCTTCACTTGCCTCCAACCTTCATCATCTTGGACCCTTTGTACATCGTTAATTAGGCATTATCCCCACCCTTTTTTATTTACATGACCTTATTCTTTGTCTTGTCATCATCGTGCCTTTTTTGTGATCTATAGTTCTCTCACTTCAAAATCTCGACGACGACGCCTCATAACATTATTGTCGGGGAAAACAATGATCGAAATAACCTTTCATATGTTTCCCACGCATCATCGATGATGAAACATCCCTTTTTGCAAGGCCATGTCATAGTTCAAGAGGATCGAAAATATTGGATCCTATAGCCACATCAACATGATTACTCACGCATGCCCCATTTCTCAGTCAATTCACAAGACCACTCTCGTACCCACACATGGATCACTCCTATTCACAAGTTCTTTTCAGTGAAATATTTCCGTCGTCATTAAAAAATTTAAATGCATTTATGCTATTTCCTTTACAAATTGTCGATGACAACATTGTTCCTTTAGGTCATCAATGACCATATTTACACCATCCTATGGTTGAGATAAACCTAGTAATTGTTGACTACTTCATGATCGTCGCTCTCACATTGATCCTCTACCTGGCCCACCTGGTTATGTAACATCCTATCACTATGATTAAGAAGAGGATTTGTATTAATTGATTGGATCGGTGAGTATTAAAATATTATTACAAACCCTCAAGTACTCTCATTAAGATTAAATTATATGTTTAAAATTTTTCATAGTCAGAGGATATTTCCACAATCCTTGTCAACATATACCACCACTACAAATTTCTAATGACGATAGATTTTCAGCGATCTCGTCCTTCCATTGGCCCCACTCCTTCGGTGATATAGTTAATGGTCATAACCTATGAACTTCTTGCGACTACATTCATATCACCACATACTACTCTAACCTAGTCTAAGTTGTAATGCACTTCTTCATTAATTGCACCTAGGTTTGGAGGGAATTTGGGAATGTTTAAACTTTGTCAAGAATTAATATTTCTCCACTTGTATGTATGTTCACTAAGAAATATAAACACTGTCACGATGAATGTCTGATCTCATTATTTGTTAATTATTGTCTCTGGTCTACAAGTAAGTAATTCATTAATCATTTGGTAGTTGTTATCTTTATCACCGTGGTCATGCTCTTAATTTCTCAATTGTATGTTTTACGCAAATGAAAAAATGTCTCGAATGTTGACTAGAAAGGGAAAACTCAAAACCTATGGAGTGCTTGTTCCTGCCATAGTACATGAATATTTTAACGTTGTTGATACAAATATCCATGATGGGATGGAGCACTACCTCAGTTATGTTGAGATTTTGGACGTGTACTAGAATGAAATATTTCAACCTGATGACCCAAACATTAATGAGTAAGGAACATTCTCAAAAGTGGCATACACACGGTAGCTTCTTGCCCAGAGCTCTTCCCTTACAATGACACTTCTAGATGGTTTTTTTCATATTTGTAGAAGGATACAGGATTAATATTCAATGCTTCGGTCCTCCCAATTGCATCACTCAAACTAGAAAACGTCCAAGAAAGATACAAGACCCCGAAACCCATGGTTTCTCTGAACGATTCGTTCCTAGACAAGTTCAGGGTCGAGTACGAATATTTTGAAACAATGATGGAAGATTAGTTATTTGATGAAGAGTGGCGAATGAAAAAGGAGGAAAGGAATGTTCTAGCACAATACTTGAATATCCCTTACAGAATGTTGAACACAATTATCTGCAGAATCTATGGCAAGGAAACCAACACCCATTTCAGAATGGAATGGTTTCATTTGGATTACATGATAGATAAAAATGACCAATCTTTCCACTGGGAAAGCATCTTTTCTTTCAACATTGCAAGTCGTGTTCAGGACCCCAAAGGTATGAAAAACCCTGGCTTCTACATGTCATCCTATCTCATAGATTCCATTTTTTCAACCAATGCATCCCCTCCATTTAATTGGATTGGACCCCAGATCAAATCCCTATCCATATACATTGTTTTCAATTATGGGAAGTCCACTGCAAGGATCATTTTTATGATATATGTGATTATTTTCTCGCCCCCTTACACAATGCCGTATTTTTCCTTTTTCCACATAGGATTTCTCCAGGTGCTATCAAATCCCTAAGGGGTATTGGAGACTAGTCTATGAAGAAATACTACACCTTTGCCAGATTTTTCGGGGCCATAGGACTGCCACACTTGCTACCCAAGTATGTTACTGATAAGTTACTAGCTAGAGAAATAACATATCATACCATGGATAAGGGAGCCACTGCTTAACTATCAGAAAAGAACAAAAGGTGTTGGCCTATTTTTTCCCTTTCGTATAAGCTCATACTCTCTACAGAACAACAAGCATGTAGAAAAGGAAGCAGAAACCATAAAGGAGTTGTGTCTTTGTATCAGAGAGCCCAAATCACATGATCCCCAAAATGTGGTTTATGAACACATGAAGGCTATTAAATTAGCACCACAGATCATGCATGAGTCCGGGTTCACAGAAGATGTCTTCCGAGGATCTTTAAGTTTCAAAGAGGTGGTAGAAAGTCTCACAATTGAAGTATCCCAAGAGCAGCTAAGAAAAATGGAAGATCAAGACATATCCTTGAGGCTAGAACAGTTTAAATCCTAGGTTCTCAAATATAAAGAAAGGCTAGAGTCAGAGGAAAAAAAAAGGAGAGAAAAGGAAGCAGAAATAGTGAGAAAGAACGACGAGGTTGAAGAAAGATACCAATAGAGGAAGAAAAATGAAGCTGAAGAGATACAAGCCGAATTGGAAAAGACCTGAGCTAGAGATATTCCCCCATAAAAGAGTAATCTGGGCAAAGGAGAAACAACGAGCACAGATAAAATATCCTTGGTTGTAGAGGAAAAATCAAGAGAGAACGAAGAATAAGATAAAAGTAATGCGTCCAAAACCAGGGAGAACAAATCACCACCCAGTACTACTATTGTGACATTGGAACCTGACACTAATCTAATCAACACCCTTATAGGGGAATGTACCACATTGGCTTCCATCCTGGGGATTTTATCAGTAACCTTTGCGAGATTGGGTTTTGAAGGAGCAGCAGTCGCTATTGGAGAGTACTACTACAACCACAAGACAAAAGCAATCGAAAAAAGAATGTCATAGAGGAAAATTCGACGTAACTCAAGAAACTCCTGAAAGGAACATCAAATGGAAATTTGGAGCGGACCTAAAGGAAAATGAAATACAAGTAGCCTCAACACTTAGTGCTTTTGTTGGGGCAAGCATCATGTCAGTTCATGAATTCGTAGGGGTGCTAGATGCAGCAAAATCAAGAATCACTAAGTTGGAGATGACCATGGAAACCATCAAAGAGGCCATGGCTAGTGAGTACATAAAAGAATCCCAACAAACAAAGTGAATCGATAGAGAGGATATGGAAAGGAAACTTCAGGTCCAAGATAAGGAGATAAAGGAAAAATTCACCGAAACAACCTCTCTCAACCAAAAGGCCCATCTGAATGAGGTGGAAAAACTTAAAGCCACACATGACCAGGAAGCCACGAAACTCAAAGGAGGATTCTATGAGTTAATAAAATTCAATGAAAGAAGTGAAAGGGAATTTATAAGGCTACAACTAGATACTTATCTCTTAAATAAATCTATAGAAGAAAGTCAAAACCAGACAGTTGCTCTTGACACTATAAAAGAAGAATCCATTAAGAAAAATGAAGAACTTCAAGACTCACATAAAAAATTCTGCTATGCGCTCAACAAAGTAATGAAGGCCGGATATGATCAGGATAAATTGAGTATACAAGTGAAATATATGCATGAGAATTATCAAAGAGCCCTAGAATCCTATAGCAAGGTCATAAAATGGCAAGACATCCAACAAAACCTCCCTGAGACCCTGCCTATGTACTCAGAAAAGCGTTGAATCGGGGATCTATGACTGTTGAATGTAGGGATGGAAACAATCGCGGATATCCAGAGGACACATGGAAAAGTCATTACAACAATCAAAGAGCTGTGGAATTATTTAGACAGTCTACTCTCATAGTTCGGGATGGATCCCCTGAGGGATTTAGAAAAGGAAACATCGACCCAAACAATGGTCGAAGATACAAAAATCAAAAGAAACCTTAGTATGAAATCCATTGAGGAAATCGATGAAATTAGCATGGAGGTTATAGAGGCAAGATTAGTACATGAGCTCGCTAGACCGATTTCTCTAACTGAAGATTCTGTGCGACGTGTTGAGAAAACTTCGAAGAAGAAAATTATTATTCCCATTTGCAATAGCAAGACAAACCTTGAAAGAACCCAACTATGCCAAGTGGATTCCATACTCGAAGACTTCAAGACTTGTAAGGCCTTCATAGATGAAAAATTACAACCTCCAAAGCCCACCTAATTATATCATTGTAACTGAATTTTTTGCAGATCAATCATTTTCCTTGTAATTATTGTAATATCTTAATCGAGAAAGGAAACTGAAGTGTCACTTCAAGATCCCGACCATTCGGCGGTTAGGGAAATTTGAGAAGCTTCTATCCAAATTATATAAATTTGATTAATGTAAAGGAAGACAAACTTTTTTCCTTTTGGATTTAGATAATACTATTACTTTCTTATGAATAAAGAGCAATAGGCATTTATGGATATTGGTGATTCTAGTGAAATTGGTTGAGACTATTCTTAATTACTTTGTTGTTTATCTATGTCTTGTGAGCTTAATTGCTTGAATTATTTCTGCAAATTTCTTTTAAGTATGGATTATCACTTTTCTCCTTTTTAAACGCAGTCATAATATATTTAACCAACGCACAACTCTTTGTTAACTCGTTAAATTACATTATTGTTTTATTCATCACCCGAATGTATGAACTTTTTCTTATTTGAATGGTATCTGTATGGTTGTGTTTAATCTTAGTTAGCTAGCTCCTGATCAGGATAGGTTTAATTTAGTGTATAAATGCATCTTAATTATTTTCAGTTAGCATCATAGTTATTTAATTTTATATTTTTAATTCATTTGAGAACCTTCGGTTATTAGATTCATATTTAGATAGTTAGTTAGTTGGTTCAGTAACCAGGACAATAATCTTGTCGAAAACGCTACTCCAAACAAGAGTGGGTCTAATTGGGACTTGCCATCGAGAGTTTTCCCTTAGTTTCTTGAATGGGTCATTTTGGCCCACCAACAAATAGCATGCCCTCCAGGCCTTCCCTTTCTCAAACTTCTCTTGAGGATGTTTGCTAAGAACAAATCCTTGACAAATTCCTTTGGAAAATTGTATGTCAAGAAAGCCAATGACCATATCTTGTTTGCATAATCGTTGCATGTATTTGAAGTTTAGATGGACAAATATCTAGTACAATAATATATTAGTATCATTAGCATGCATCATTAGTAAAGCAGAATCAGATTTAACAATGAAGTTACTGAAAGTATACAAATGAGATTGGTGGTTTACCTCACCAACCACAACCGTGGAGTTATCATGCATACCATATATGGTTACAGAATTAGTTGTGAACTCAACCCTTTTTCCTGTAATAGAATGTGTTATCTGATAAATATTGAGAAGATTCACGAAGAGTTTTAGAACATGCAAGGTGTTTTCAAAACTTCCATGTTGGAGTTCTACTCTCCCTTGGCCAATGACCTCGATTGGGGTATCATCTCCCATGAGGATGGGAGGACCTATGCATGCATAAATAGAATATAAAACATTTTTTGTTGCTTCCATATGATGGGATGCGCTTGAATCTAAGATCCATGCATTAGGAGAAGAGTTAATGGAAATCAATGCATGAGAGTTACCTTGTTTGGCTAGTGCTTGATATTTTGACTTCTTCTTGGAAGCTTCAAGAATGTGATCCCCAAGTTTGTTCTTCTAAAGTATTTGTTCCATCAAATCCATCTATTTCTTCATGCATGTGGATTTGTGATGATAGCCACATTTGCAATAACCACATTTAGACTTCTCTTTCTTTCTTTTCCACCTTTGGAGCCTGAGGAATCATCGAAGGGTTTGGAGTACCCTTCCTTTTTTGGCTCTTCATGTGCATTTCCCTTACTTTTCTACTTGGACTTTGAATTGGAAGCGTTTCTTCTCTCATGCACAACAAGTGCATGCGCATTGGGTCCCTTGACTATCCCCTTTTTGATGATCTTATCTTACTCATGCATTAGGGATTCAATAAATTGATCCAATGTTGACATTGTATAGGTTGTTCCTAAAGTGAATCTATTTGTATGGAATGATGAGATGAAAACAACATAATCCCGACCAAGTTTTGTCAATATAGAAAGGATTAACGATTTTGTTGAGTGGATTTTTCTATTCCACATCCCTTTAGATGAAGGAGAAGGGACTTAAACTTCGTAAATAAGTCATGGATGTTATCAAAATTATTTAAATCTAAGGAATTCAGCTCGACCTCGAGCATATGGCCTCTTATTTCATATTTTTTTTCAAAGAGATCCTCCAACTATGTCCAAATATCATCTAGTTTGGTACAAGCTTCAATGTGACACAGAAGCTCAGGGGATATAAGAATGCCTCATCCATGTGGTTGAGATACATTTTATTCTCGATATCAAAATTTGGCTCCACCTATGTAGCCATGGTAATCCGATACAAGCCTCTATATATGAGTTGATGCATAATTTTTAGCTTCCACTCGAAGTAGTTATGAGGCATGAGAATTTTTATAGGCGAGTAATCCATATTTTCTGACTACATCTTCCTCTTGTACTTGCAAATAGAAATTCTTATACGCTTTCTCCTAGAAATTATGGCTCTGATACCATGTGAAGTTTTCACAATGAACCTAGCTAGTAGAAAATTTGCACAAACTTGAGAGAGAGAGAGAGAGAGAAGAGAGGAGAGAAAAAAAATGAATTGTATTAATTGAATGATTAAATGGTAAAATACACATGGCATACTCTTCATGGCTAATTGAATGTGCCATAATAGTTATCTAGAGAGATCTAAACTCTCATAGACAAAAATCAAAGTAATATGTCACCTAGTCCTAGTTAGTTGGTCCATGAAATCATCAATTAATTGAATCACACATGTGGAACTGAGAGAAAAACCTGTAATCACAAGATATGCACCCTCTTGGCTACATGCATGAGATACGTGCACTCCTGGTGAGTAAACCGAGGTGAAAATGCAATTACTGGTGATAAAATAAAGGTTTACATGCACGAGTGACCTCCACTAGTCTAACTAAGTGTAACTAAGTGTAACTGACTCTGAACTGAAGAGGGAAGGCTCCTTATTGTAGGAGGCACCCTGATTTGTAGGGAAATATTCTCAAGAAAGAATATTCTCATCTATGGAAGTGCCATCAACATTGGACTATCAACCTTAGGGAAATAAATACCCAGGTGAGTGTGCAATATGTCTAACAAGCACATCTCACTCATCCACTTGTAGATGAACAAGGTCACCATAGTTTGTTATCAAAGTCTCCAACAACATAAGAGAAAGAAGCTAAACTTTAGAATTCTTATTCATGAGATTCTTCTTGAGTGCTTTGACTACATCCTTTTCTCATCCTAGATAACTATTGGCAATATCACAGATCTTAATGTTCATCGCCCAGGCTGAGAAAATCAACATATCACTCATGGACCTCTCCATAAGAGGGCTTGCCATAGATCTCCTACTATTTTCAAAGATAACAAATGGTATTAATCCTGCCTAAAATAAATGTGCTACAATGGAATTAAAGAATCCCATTTGAAGCCCAAATAATTGAAAATACCTATTCAGATCGAAACTCTGGGGTTTGCGAAGAATTATTCCTTGGTCAAATAAAGATCGCCAATTTTAATGTGGAATCTCGATATTAAATCCCTATGAGCTCTGAAAAACCATCGTGAAGATAAATTTGGGAGACGAGGAGGAAATGGGACCCTTTTGAAATGAAAAATAAGTTTGGATTCGAGAAAGAACCCCACATTTTCTCCTCTAAGGAGGATCAAACCTCGACACTACTCATCTCAAGGACTCTCTGAGAGAATAATGGAGAGGATTGAGTAATGCATCGATGACTATGGCAACAGGCCGATACGTTGGAACCATACATGCGGTCGGGACATTAGAACTTCTGAGGAGGACAAGAACAATGAAACAATATTCAAGGAAAAGTATTCAAGAAAGAGATAATTATAAAACCAATAAGCTCTAGTTGGAGTCAAAGGAGGGATTCGACTTGCTCTTTGATCCAAAAAGGTTTCTTATACAACGCACATATATATTTTTGACTGGTTGAAGGTAAGATTCAAATCTGCGCGAGAGGAAGAGGGAATTAGAGACGAAGCCAAAAAAAACAAACAAATCTTAGAGATGTAGGAGAAGGAAGAAAGATCTGTAGAGGCATTACTCTACGTGGGATATAGACATGTAGAGGTGTTTATGCATGCAAGGGAATGTAGAGGTGTTTTTTCATGCAAGGGAATGAAATTACCAAGGAGGAGAGAATCATGGAGTTAAAACCTGCTCATTATCAAGCTAGGTATGGGCAGAGAATGAGTAACTCTACACTTGAATTATTTTTTATTAAATCACATCATGCATACATACAAGATAAAGTGACCTTTGGTTTCTTCTTCCAAGAGGTCTAAATGACTCATCCTATCACCTACACCTCTTCATATTTTTCCTAAACAATATTTACAAAATACCATAAGCAAGAGGATTAGGTATCCAACATTTCGTATACAACATCTAAGGACGAAGGCGGAAAATACCCAAAGAAAGTTTCAAAAGGGGAGTTATTAGTAAAGTATGGATTTATCTGTTATAAGAGTGACGAATATGAATCAAATTTTCATCCCAAGTCCTTCGATGAGTCTAATTGTAACCCCTCAAACATGAATCGATGTCTTATTCACTATTTTTTTCCAATTTATATATGGATGGAGAGCTATGGATATCCTCACCTTTTTGTCCATGTTCTCCCAAAGTGTAATCCAAGAGGAAATAACAAAGTTGGTATCTCTATATGATATGATGCTCCTTGGTATCCTAAAGTGCACCCAAAAATTTTCAAATAACATGTTTCTTGCATCTTTTCCCTTGATTGTCTTTTTACATGGCATGATAATGCACATCTTGATAAACATATCAAGTACCGCAAATAGATAGTCATGTCCCTTCCTTTTTTTCTGGACAAACCTCCCATCAAAATCCATGGAGATTCTCTCCCATGATCTAGTAGATAGAGGTAAGGGATGGTGTAAACCTTGTTTTCTATTACTAGGTTTGTTAGTATAGCAAAGTATGCATTCTTTAATAAATCAAGCCACATTTTCTTGCATTCTAAGCCAATACACATAGCTTTGTAATTTGGCAATTGTCTTCACAACACCAAAATTCCCTACAACTTTGGAGGTGCGATCCTCTTTGATAAGTTGCAATCTTTAACCTTTAGGAGAAAAAATCTTGTCTAGCTTGTAGAGCAACCTATCCTAGAGATGATAGTCATCCTTATCATTACCTTATTCTACACAAACATGGCCTTGTAGTTACTTGAACATGTCTTTAAAGTTCTCATCTTCTATGTGGGTCTCTTTGTATGCATCATGGGTGAAAGGATCCACATGCATAAGAGTTCCCAAAGTTGTGATCTTGGATGTGGGTATCCTTGAGAACATGTCTATCAACTTATTAGTGCCACCCTTATTATATTTGATGATATGATGAAATTGTTGTAAAAACCCCATCCACTTGTAGTGTTTTGTTTGTTGAAGCTTATTCTAGGCTTGCAAATACTGCAGTGGCTTGTGATTGATGTGGATGATGGTTTCCATGCCCATGAGATAGTTCTTCCATTTCTTAATAACATGAACCAAGGCATAGAGTTCTTTGTCATTTGTAGGGTAGTTCAGGACTCTACCATGGAACATTTTTCGATGATAACATATCATTTTACCTCCCTACATCAAGGCCACTCCCATAGCATACCCACTCGGATGTCTCCACTTTGAAAGGATTTTGCAAATGGGAAATGCAAGAATTGGTGCTTGACTAATTTTTCATTTTACTTCTTCAAAATGTTTATGTTATTCTTTCCCCATTGGAAACTATTGTTGTTGGATTTTATAGCATGGAGTGGTGCAACCACAACCAAAAAGGATGCTATAAACTTTCATAGGTATTGTGCTACTCCTATGAGATTAATAGGAGTTCACCACTTGTAGTGTTTTGTTTGTTGAAGATTATTCTAGGCTTGAAAATACTGCAATGGCTTGTGATTGATGTGGATGATGGTTTCCATGCCCATGAGATATTTCTTCCATTTCTTAATAACATGAACCAAGGCATAAAGTTCCCTATCATTTGTAGGGTATTTCAGGACTCTACCATGGAACATTTTTCGATGATAACATATCAGTTTACCTCCCTACATCAAGGCCACTCCCATAGCATACCCAATCGCATGTCTCCACTTTGAAAGGATTTTGCAAATGGGAAATGCAAGAATTGGGGCTTGAATAATTTTTCATTTTACTTCTTCAAAATGTTTATGTTATTCTTTCCCCATTGGAAACTATTGTTGTTGGATTTTATGGCGTGGAGTGGTGCAACCACAGCTAAAAATGATGCTATAAAATTTCATAGGTATTGTGCTACTCCTATGAGATTAATAGGAGTTCACCACTTGAGGGTGGAATCCATATTTGTGGAATATATTTTGAATTCTTCTTCACCAATAACATACCCCGAATACACCAATGACTGCTGAGAAAATTCACATTTCTTAAGGTTTGGCAATAGTTGATTTTTTTTAGGGTCTCTAACAACTACATGAGATGTGAGATATGTTATTCCCAAGTAGATCTATAAACCAATATATCATATAAATAAAACAATATATCATCTAAATAAAACAATATATCATATAAGCACACTATTACAAATGAATCTAGAGAGAGACACAATACATCATCCATCAAATTCATAAATGTAGTTGGTGCATTACACAAACCAAAAGGCATTGCCAACAATTCATATAGACCTTTCTTTGTCTTGAAGGTAGTATTCCAAGTGTCTTCTTCTTTAACTTATACATGGTGGTCTCTCGATTTGAAATCCAACTTGGTGAAGTACTAGGAATGCTACTATTGATCTAGAAAATCATTGATCTTAGGTAGAGGGTATTGATTTGTGAGGGTGATCTTACTCAAATATTTTTTAGATGATACATATTCTCCAAGTCCCATCCTTTTTTCATACTATGATGATAGGTGACCCATAAGGTGAGGTGCTTGGGAAAATTACTCCCTTGTCCAATAGTTGTTGTAACATTTTCTTCACTTCATTTGCTTCCAAGATGCATCATTTGTACAACCCAATGTTTG
>SNQJ01S0033041.1:40607-60695 GCA_010110895.2 Picea sitchensis | reverse complement strand
AAAATTCCTCCTCGTCCAGATCTGAGTTCTCAGCCGTTAAATTCAACCTCATAAACAACAACATCTTGATTCCAAGTTATGATGAGACTGTGCTAGGCACAATATCAGGTATACACAAATAAAAAAGAGGCTGCGGTCGATATTCTCACCTCTCCAAAGTAAAAAATCACACCTTACTCGACATCGCTTCTAGAAGACAATGATCCATTTATGGGGCCCTTAGAGCATCGCAAACCCCAGTAGGGGTTTCCCCATGAAATTCCTCTCCTACAATTGTTGGTGTTTGTAAAGTCCCCAAAAAAAATTGCATTAAAAAGGTTGATCACACTACATCAACCTGCCTTAATTATATTACAAGAAACGATGTATTTGGAAGCTACAGTAACCTCATCCATTGAATCCCTCTTTCATTCTTGGAATTTCCTCGGGATATATGAAACATGACGCTCGGGTGGCCTTGTAGTTGGTTGGTGCAAAAAATCTATAAAGCTACAAAACTCTTGGGCATCGGAGTCCTTCTTGGGCATGGATATCTTCCTGGAAGGATTGGGGTTATAACCTAGGCTTCTAAATGTGTAGGTACCTACTATGATCAGATCACTTTTTGGGATACACTCTTAAAAAAGAACCTCTTGAAAGAGAAACCTCTGATTCTTGGTGGAGACCGAAACCTCTCCCTTGGAAATACTGAAGTATGGGTACCATCAGCCCAACCTGACCCCATTTCTGCATGCTTCTCACACCTCTTCAACTATATGGGATTCATTGATATTCCACCCATCAAGCTACTTATCACCTGGAGAAACTTGAGGACTGGAGATGCCAGGGTGGAAAAAAGATTAGATCATTTTCTTGTACACAAATCTCTCCAAAACTCCCCCCTTCAGCTAAAACAAGGGATTGGCAGCGAGGGAGACTCAGATCACCACCCTATTTGGTTGGAACTAAACTTTGGGCCAAAGAAACTAACTAGTCCTTTCAAATTCAATGCAAACTAGATTGGGGATGAATTCTTCCAGTCTTTGGTCAAAATAAATTTGAGGATTTACAACCCAACAAAGGGCTCCCCTGTTGTTGTACATTTTGTGGAAAACTTAAAGCGTTTAAAAAAAATGACCTTAACTTGTACCAGTGGAAAGCGCATCAGAGAAGAAGCAGAACTAAGAAAAATCGAAGAACAACTTGAACATATCTCCTACTCTGAGGGGGGAGGCTATCACACTTAGTAGTCAAAATAAAAATTAAGGTCACTAGAGACCCGTTGCAAAAAGATCCTGGATGAAAAAGAAGTCGAATGATGCCTCAAAAGTAGAGCCGTTTGGTTGGAAAAAGGAGATGAAAAAAATAAATTCTTTCACAATTTTGCAAAAGGGAGGAAGGCCACAAACACTATATGGAATTTACAAGGCCAAGGGGACTCTCCAACCACCTCTTTTGAGGATCTAGTGCAACTAGGGATCACACATTTCAAAAATATCTTTAAATCTAATTCAAGAGTAAACATTGTAGACATTATTAAAGAGACTCTCTATTTCCCCAGTTTTGCGGATGAAGATGCAAACAAAGATATCTTTGCTAAATTTACGAAAAAAGAACTAAAAGAAACAATTCATAATTTCCAAAAAGATAAAATCCCAGGGCCAAATGGATGGACCATCGAATTCTTTGGGGTTGTATTTAATCTAATAGGAGGAAACCTCCTCCAGGTTGTAGAGGAATCAAGGAAAAATGGGCAGATTTATGCACCTATAAATACAACCTTTATCGCCCTCATACCAAAAAAAGATGAACCTCAGTCCTTCGATGATTTTCGACCAATATCTCTCTGCAACTGTCTCTATAAAATTATAGGGAAAAAATATTACGAGAAGACTAAAACCCATCCTCTCAAACAATATCTCAAAAGAGAAATGTGGGTTTCTGCAAGGAGTACAGATACATGAAGCTATCATCGTAGCGCAGGAAACTCTACACAATCTAAAAATCTCAAAATCCACAGTAGCCATCCTAAAAAATGACCTGTCAAAATATTTCAATAGAGTAAACTAGTCCTACATTAGACTCCTTCTCACTCATTTGGGTTTTGATGCTCCTTTTATCAAATGGATCATGGCCCGCTTAAACTCGGTTTCTTTCGATTTACTAATAAATGGGGCATCCACCCCTTTCTTTCACTCTGAATGAGGTCTGAGGCAAGGCTTCCCACTCTCACCTCTTCTCTTCCTTATGGTGGCTGAGTGCCTCAGCTGAGCTATAAACCATGAATTCCACTCCGAGAATCTTACTGGAATATCAATCGTCGTAGGCCACAAAATCACCTACCTCCTCTTTGTGGATGACATACTATTTTTCGGCAACGACCGACAACCGGATGCAAAGAAATTGGATGATATTTTAAAATTGTTTCATCTCACCATGGACATGATCATAAATATAAATAAATCAACAATCTCATTTTATCGGATGGAAGTAGGTACAAAATATTTTTTCAAAGCCCTTTTCCCCTTCGATATTCTAAATTTCTAGGAAGGAATAAAATACCTCGGTTTTCACTTAAAACCAAATGATTATCAGAAGTCAGAATGGTGATGGCTACTAGCAAAACTAGAAAACATATTAAAAGGCTATAACTTCAGATGGATTTTGAGAGTAGGAAGGCTCAGTTTGACAAAATCTGTACTAGAATCCATCCCAGTCTATTGGATGTCCCTAGCATTGATCGCCAAAGGATTAATAGAAAATTCTAGAAAAATTTGCTTTCGTTTTATCTGGTCTGGCACATAGGAAGCGTTCACTACACCTTGGGCCAAATGGGATCTTTTAGCTCACCCCAAATATTTGGGGGGATGGGGTCTAAAAAACATTTTCCTGTTTGGAAAAGATATGGCAACCAAATCTGGTTGGATATTCCTCACCACAGACAATCTTTGGTCAACTATTATGATACATAAGTACATAATACCAGATTCCCTTGATGACTGGATTCGAAAACCTAAAAAAAAACACACAAACAACTCCATTATTTGGAAATCCATCCAAAATTATTTTCAGGTAAGTTTTGATGGACTAGCATGGAAAGTTGGTAATGGATCTTGCTTACGAATATGATTCGACCCCTTTCCGAGTAGTGGGTTCAATGATTCACTGAGGCTTGAGTTGACTGATAGTCTACATCAACAAGGTATATTTACTACCTCACACAGGTATCAGACCCCTACACCACAAACATCTAGAAACAAGGTTGGAAAAATGTCGAATCCCTCAGATTATAAGATCACTCTAAGAACCTTCGAACAAATACATATTGTCCCTCCAATCCAGCCACATACACATCACAAAAGAAGACGATAAACTTGTATGCAAAAAATATCCTCTTGGGAATTACACCCCAAAGTTGGGATATATCACTTTAAATTTTTACCTGCAACAAGGAGAAACAACTTGGTGGTGGAGACGACTCTAGAAAATAAAGTGTCCCAAAAAATAATTTTTTTTCATGTGGTGTGTATTCAATAATAAATCCCCCACTTGGGACAACATGAGAAAAAGAAGCATTGAAGGACCTGGATGATGTGCCCTCTGCAAAAAAGGAATTGAAAACAACACTCACCTCTTCATCCACTGTCACTTCTCCAAACAGGTATGGCATGACTCCTCTCTACTCTTAAAACATAGACTCACCTGGGAGGGGTCTTTTGTTGAAACAAATTGGCAACACTAGATCCATAAAAAATCCCACAGGAATGTACTATCCCCGACCTTTATCATTTGTTGGGGGATCTGAGTAGCACGCAACAAGGAAATATTTCAAGACAAACCCTCCCTCCTGAACTTATAGCTGCCAAAGGACTTGACATTCTCTCACACTTCCCACAGGAAAAAATTTCCCCTCCCACCCGCTCCACCCCCTCTCCTCCTATTGACTCTACAAAGCCATGGGATTTTTTTGACAGAGCCTCACAAAATCAACTCTGCGGAGGAGGTGCAGCTCTTTACCTCTCCAACAGACACTTATTCAAACTAAAAATGGGATTGGGAACAGGAACAAACAACCATGTTGAACTCTTGGCCCTAAAACTACTTCTACAATTTGCTAGGGAAAAAGGGGTCCAAAATCTCCAAATTTTTGGAGACTCCAAAATTGTAATCAACTGGGCTAGCAAAGAACAATCCTGCCAAAACATCCTTTTTCATCCAATCTTAGAGGAAATATTCAAACTGCTACACACCCTTAATGATTACTCTTTCAAACATGTTTACAGGGAACAAAATTAGCTAGCCAATTCTCTCTCAAAAGCTGGACTACATATTCTACATGGAGCCTGACACATTTTGTAAACAAAGGAGGAAGACACATCAGAGTTATTCCATCGCCCATTTATAGAGGCCTTGGGATAAAACTCCATCCAAGACCTTTTTTGTTATTTTGATTTTTTTTGGAAAAAACAATACTATCATAAGAAGATCGACTCTGGCATAATACATTGCCACTCACAGACAACTACAGGATTTCTGCAAATCTGTTCAACGTTAATATATATGTATCACTCAATGTACTGTAACTTCTCATTTTGGGGAAAGAAGGACAACACACCTGATGAAAATCAGATGGAAAGTGCTCAACACATACATAATGTAATTTTGTCTCCATGGATGAATAAAATTACACTTTTTTTCCATGGAAAAAAAAGATATCCTATAATATACATTTTAAATTTTTTATAAATTATAATTTATAGTACTCCTAAATTGACTAATCAAGTATTTTAAAGGAATCACAATTGTAAACTTGAAGAAAGGTAACCTTGCCTTTAACTACTTTTTATTAATAGTTTGTACTCCTTCAAAATTTACTAGTCAACTATTTTAAAGGAATCAAGTTTGTAAGAAGAAAAAAAATTAACCCTTTTAACTACATATTAATAGTTTACACTTAACAGCTATTTTAAAAGAATCCTTCAAAATTGACCAGTCAACTATTTTAAAGGAATCAAGTTTGTAACAAGAAAAAAATTAACCCTTTTAACTACATAATAATAGTTTATGCTTAACAACTATTTTAAAAGAATCATATTTGTAACAAATTTCCTTAAAAATCAAAGACTTTAACTACCTATTAATAGTTTGTACTCTTCCAAGATTGACTACTCAACTATTTTAAAGGAATCACGATAAAATAATTAACCCTTTTAAATACATAATAATATTTTACACTCATCAACTATTTTAAAAGAATAATATTTGTAACAAATTTCCTTTAAAAACAAAGACTTTAACTGCCTACCATATTTGTCACATAATTTTACCATAATTATTTTGTTGAAATTGTAATTTTGAAATGTTAATATCATTATTTTTAATATAAAAATGGATTCAAAACTGGAGGATGGCCTCTGCGGTAAATGTGTTACGGTTAGGTCTAGGATTATTTATTTATTTATTTTTATTTATTTTTATTTATTTTTAGTTTTCCGCGGGAATTTCTTCTCAGTTTTCGGTGGTTTCCCTTTCACAACGGTTTTCTTGGCAGAGGAGGTTTTAACCGCAGGCCAGATGTAAGCCACATACTACATGGACGCTGACCTCTTGGACATGGGGAAGCTTTGGGAGTAGACATGTGGAGGGCATTTAGATCAGCTGGCTGAGAAGGGAGAAGCACCTCATCTTTCAAAACAGACTCCAGAGATCGAGCCCGGGGTTCCCTCTCTTGGTAAGTTGCCCATTCTCCAGTCTCCTCTGATAAAAAATGTCTTCTTCAGATATTTTACAGAACCCTGGCCGCTTGGTTCATGCCTACCCGAAGTAGAAACCCTACCCCCCTTAGTCCCCAACGTGCCTCATACCTGGAATGGTTTAACCATACTGAAGGAGGGTTCTTAATTTCTTTGCTCTCCCCTTCTCAAGTGGAGTACAAGACTTCAAAAAATCATTGAGGAACAAAAGGGTATCCAACAAAGGTAGTGGGACAATGTGGATATGGGTTCCCCTTACTATCAGGGGAACAAGTGGACCATCCAAAAAACTCCACCACCAAGGGATTCATTTCAGCCTTTCTAGAAGGAGAGGAGCATTGGGGTTTCGATTGGAAAAAGGAAATAAGAGAGAACACATAGGAAACTCCCATACCCCTTGGTTATGGCGATGGATCTGATCATAGCATCTTGAGGAGGAATACATGGGAGGGACATAGATTAAAATGGAAACACCTAAAGTCTAAAGGGAATATTGGAAATATGGTTCTTGTGGAAGAAGTGGATTTAAGCAGGTCGTTCACATGGAAAATAAAAACCTGGTGGGTAGATCCAGTGGAAGAACCTTTGCGCTCAAAACCATGGTCAACTAGATGCATAATGCATGGAAGGAACAACTTGGATATGTCCCAGAAATTGTTGAACTCAATAGGAACCGGTTCGCCTTCACCTTCCTACAACCTGAGCATACAAAGTGGGCGTTAGGAAAACCCTGGAGTGTAAACAATTCCCCCTTACTCCTTAATCCTTGGAGTCCTCTTGTTGATGCTAACAAATAAATGATGGACATTATTCTGGTTTGGGTACGACTACCGACACTCCCACTACATTTTTGGTCCTTAGAAGACTTCAAATTAATTGGGAACTACTTGAGAGACTTTCTAGATGCATATATGACCTTCGAAGAGACAAAGAAAAGGGAGGTGGAAAGGGCCTTAGTCAATCTAAATATTAAGGAAGGACTTGGTGATGAATTTGATTTGAGTTGGGGTAGTTTTACACATACCCAGAGTTTGGATTATGAAAATGTCCCCTTCAGGTGCAGGAGATGCCATCAATATGGATATTTTATCAAAAACTATAGTATGCTAGTAGGGACCATAGGAATGGGTTTTAAAGGTGAAAAAGGATTTACTAGGTTCCAAGAGGATAGAAGTCCCACAGTTTCCTCAAATGAAGGAAAAAATACTACGAAAGAACAAGGCCGACTGTTTGAAGCAGTTCAGGAGGCTTCAGTACCAGAACAACAGACATCCACACTTGATTCAAGACTCAAATATTCAGGGGGAGAAGAATTTATGTGTGCATCCAAGACAAGCTCAGATTTTGTCCCTAACGCAACCTTGGGTACTACTTTATCCTCCTCTTCTCCCATTATTGTTTTAATAAACAATTTAAATCTAGAAGGCACTGAGTGGTTGAAGGCTCTAAATTTCATGACCCACACAAACCTCCCCTCTTTGATAGTTACTCTTCCTACAGCTCCTTCAAATATTGAAACGAGCGAACCCCCTAGCTCAAAAAAAATATGTTCTTTATAAGATTACACTTCATATTCTTCCTCAACGACCTCATCCAGACACTATTTCATCAGATCACAAAAAAAAGGGACCACGGGAGGACTTGCCACTGAGTCGGTAACTTTGGAAAAAATTGGGTGGGGAAGAAAATCATTGATGTCGAAAGCACATATAAAAGATAAAAATGATCTCTTCGATGGAAAAAAACTCTTCATTGAACGAGATCCTAGAGCAAGGCGAGCCCATGGGAAGGGCCCATGATGAAATGTTGTTCTTTTAATTGCAGGGGACTAGATGACCCCCTCAAAAGACCATCCCTAAAAAGGGTGATTGAGTATGAACACCCTGATATTTTGTTGTTACAAGAGACATTAGGAGAGGGGGAGGAGATAAATTTAGATTAATTTCTTTACTCCTAGGGTGGAATTTTGAAACCCTCGATGCAACAAGAATATCTAGAGG
The DNA here is from genome assembly GCA_010110895.2 of Picea sitchensis. NCBI lineage: Eukaryota > Viridiplantae > Streptophyta > Pinopsida > Pinales > Pinaceae > Picea > Picea sitchensis. The sequence continues at coordinate 52,963 of SNQJ01S0033041.1, read as the reverse complement.
TCTGGAAATTGGATGGAACACCCATTCCATCAAAGTCTCAAATTCATGGGGCTTTGAGTCAGGACTCAACATTATGATCTCTTTGCCAGAGTTGGATGAAAATATTCACATAATCAACATTTATGGTCCCTGTCAGAACAGAGGCACTTTCTGGGATACTTTGTTCACTAAATATTTCTTGAAAGGTCAGTAGGTTATTTTAGGAGGAGACCTAAATTTCTCTTTGGGGCTCTCAGAAGTATGGGGAACACATGCAAGAGCTAATCCACTGACAAGTTACTTCACACAAAAGATAGAGAAATGCAATTTATTGGATATCGAACCTGTCAATATCAAACCAACTTGGAGAAATAACAAGGTGGGGGGAGACAATATCACAAAAAGATTAGATCATTTTCTGTTAATGGATTCTTTATTGGAAAAACCCTTGCATCTGAAACAATGGATTGGATTTGGAGGCATTTTAGATCACGTTCTGATCTTTCTGGAGTTAAGACAAGGGCCGAGTAAGACACCAAGCCCCTTCAAATTCAACAAGACATGGCTAAAAAATGACTCCTTTATAAATTTGGTGAGAGAAAATTGGATACCCTTTCATCATAAAAGCACACTTTCGACAACCTCTCACTTTGTTGAAAATCTAAAAAAAATCAAAGAAAAAATAAAGGCCTGGGCTTTCCAAAAAAGACAAGCTGAAGACTTGGAGCTTAAAGAATTAGAATCCCAACTACAAAGAATATCGGAGAAAGAAGGGGGTGGCTATGATACATTAGAAGCCAAGACGTCACTACTTAGACTTGAAGAAAGGAGAAACAAGTTACTCAAGGAAAAGGAAGAAGTGTGGAGGCTGAAAAGTAGAGCTATCTAGTTGAAAAGTGGAGATGAGAACACTAAGTTCTTCCAATCCTTTGCAAAAGGAAGAAAGTGTTCAAATATTATTTGGCAATTGAAGGACCAGGATGGAAACCGAGAAAATACCTTTGAGGGAATGTCGAGACTAGGGAAAACACACTTTCAAGATCTCTTTAGAGCAGAGAACCATGATACAATAGAATAAGTGGTACATATGGCCCATTACTTACCAAGATTTTCCAATGATGAGGATAATGGAATGTTTATGGAAACAGTTACTGATGAAGAATTAAAAGAAGTAATGTGAAGCTTCCAAAAAGACAAAATCCTAGGTCCAGATGGCTGGACTATTGAGTTGTATCTGGTTTTTTTTAACCTCTTGGGTCAAGATATTCTCAATTTGGTAGAAGAAATCAGAATTAATGGACAAATGCCACTAAGTCTAAATTCCACTTTCTTAGTGTTAATCCATAAAAAGGACAACCCTGATACCTTGGACGATTTTAGGCCAATTTCCCTCTGCAACTGCATCTACAAAATTGTCTCAAAAATTATAGCAAGAAGAGTGAAAATAATCCTCTCTGACAAAATTTCGAGTGAGCAGTTTGCATTTTTGGAAGGTAGACAAATTCACGAATCTGTAGGGGTGGCAGAAGAAGCACTACACAACATAAAGTCCATAAAACTAAAGGGTGCAATGCTAAAAATTGATTTCTCCAAAGCCTATGACATAGTAAGTTGTCTCTACATTCATATTTTACTAACTCACTTGGGCTTTTCAACTTCTTTTGTCAGATGGATTATGTGTTGTATTACTACAATATCCTTCTCAGTGATTATAAATGGATCCACCTCCCCTTTTTTTCTCTCAGAAAGAGGCTTAAGGCAGGGTTGTCCACTCTCTCCTCTACTTTTTATCCTAGTAGCTGAAGGAATCAACAGAGAAATTTGAGAAGTAAAAAGAACATGGTCTTTATTTGGTATCAAAATCTATCAAACCCTCCAAATTACACATCTACTTTTTTTGGATGATATACTTATCTTTAATATGGGCTCCAGAAATGATGCAGAGACTCTGAAAAATATTTTAAGTCTTTTCTCCAAAGCTACATGAATGGTTATAAATGAAGGGAAGTCATCCCTCATAACAAACTTTCTTACAGAGGAGTTGGGAGCATTCATACATCATTTTACCTTTGTGGAAAAGAAACTAGAAGAAGGATTGAAATTCTTGGATTTTGTCTTAAAACCAAATGATTACAGAAAAGAGGACTGGAAATGGCTTCTTAAAAAAATAGAAAAAAGACTTTTATCCTGGAGTCATAGATGGATATCTATGGTGGGCATACTAGTTTTAGTCAAATCGGTTTTGGAAGCTATCTAAATATATTGGATGTCACTCTCCTGGATCCCAAAAGGAATTTTAGAGGCAGCTAGAAAAATCAGCTTTAGATTCGTCTGGAGTGGTAAAAAAGAAACACATGTGACACCTTGGGTTCAATGGAAAAGAATTGTTGCTCCAAAGGCCTCGGGAGGATGGGGCCTAAAAAACATTTACCTTTTTTCAAAATCTTTGACAACAAAAGGAGGATGGCAATTGATAAATTCAACCAGTCTCTGAACCAAAGTGGTGATACAAAAATATATTGAACCATATTCATCAGAGACCTAGATCAGAAGTGCTCAAAAATCACTGAAAGGAGTCTCGGACATTTAGAAGGAAATTGTAAACTCTTTCCTAGTCATAGGGGAAGGCCTTTCCTGGAAGATAGGAAATGACCTTCGAGTCAGATTGGGAGCAGATCCTTGGGCTTGCAGTGAGTGTCAACACCTCCTCCCAGACCAACTTATCTTCCTTTTGAGAGTCCGGGGCTTCGACACCCTAAACAAACTTGTTGATCTAGATCAAACGACCATTTGGTCACGAGGGTGGAAATCGGTTTTTGAGTTAGGCTTAAAAGAAGAAGATGTGACAGAAATGGAAAGATACATTTCAGGCCTAAAAATATCACAGGTAAGACTCAAGGACTATGAGGATGAACTTATTTGGGACCAGACTACCTCAGGAATTTATACCCGAAAGGGAGGTTATACATATTTAAATTGAGAGCTAGTTCAAAGTGAGTCAGCTTGGTGGTGGGAAAAAATATGGAAACTAAATTGTCCTGCCAAATCAAAACTGTTTATGTGCAATGTCTTAACAAACAAGGTGCCAACCTGGGATATCCTACAAAAAAGGATTTTTTCTAGCCCTGGTAGGTGTCCTCTTTGCAAATCAGAAGGAGAAACAACTTTCTACATTTTTCTGGAATGTCACTATTTCAAGGCGGTCTGGACTGAAGTGTCAAGACACTTGAAACTACACAAATTCTTGATTGGCCACACTTTGGAAAATGCCTGGCAGGACTGGTGGATGAACAGAGAAAATAAGGCCTACAAAACGCTGCCTTTGTTGATAATTTGGGGTGTATGACTTGCACGAAAAACACATATTTTTAAGGAGGTTTCTGTAGCACCATAAATCACTGCACTTAAAAGTCTATCCATTTACTCCTCTTACTCACCCACTGCAAGGAGAGTCAAGACTAGAATTATACAAGAGGAATCCATCGATAAAACAAAACCTTGGGTTTTTTTTTGATGGAGCTTCCCAAAATAATAGATGTGGGGAAGGAGGGATTTTATATCTCTTATAATCTCACTACTTTACCCTGACTTCTGGACTCGGAACGGGAACACACAATTTTTCCGAACTGATGAGCCTCAAACTACTCATTGCCTTCGCTCTTGAAAAGAACTGTAAAATGATTACTCTCTTTGGAGACTCAAAAAATGTCATAAATTGGATAAATGGCGCACAAAAATGCACAAATATTATACTTGCTAATATAGTGGAAGACATCAAATCCTTACAGACTGCTTTTGATTCTCTTACTTGCCAACATGTGTACAGGGAAAGAAACGAAGAAGCAGACTGGAGATCGAAAGAAGGCTCAAACTTGGACATGGGCCTATGGAAAATATCAGAGTTCCTAAATATTCAGGAACATCCTCAACAAACCTTTTTGTGAACTTTCTGGACACTTTTGTGACTAGACAACCATATACAAAAAGAAACTACATTGTGTAATTTTTGTAAAATACTAACGGATTTGATAACGCAATGAATATAATAGAAAGGAGAATACACTCTAGAAGTGTATCTACAAGATGTAATTTTGTTCTCAACTCATGATATAAAATTCTCCCTCTGGATTTGAACTTGTGACCTCTTAAGAGTAAACACATGTTCTTAACCATTAGGCCCACTTGGACAGCTGCAAAGAGACACAAATAAATGCACCTCATCAACATATAAAAGGATATTAGTACAAACCTAGGTCTATAAAATGCACTTCCCTTCTAACACTGGTAATCGTCATGAACAAACTAAATCTTAAAATTTGAGAATGAAGAGTTGATGCATCACTAGTAATCCTCAACAGTCTAAGAATACATCATTTTAAAATTGAGATGCAACTTACATAGAATGCTGTGTTGACTCCTGCTGTATAGCCTGCCTGCAACTTGATAGCAGCACTGAAAAATCCAGACTTATAGGCCTTCAGAGACTTGAATCCGCTTCCTGAAATCATTCAACAACAGATCTCTTGGATTAGGAAGAATACCAGAGATAACTGATGAGTTAAGGAAAGTTCAAAACAACTGTGGCTGACATCAACTTCAAAGAGCCAAAACAGCCTTTAGATTCCATTATATTTCATGCAGATTTCATTATATTTCATGCAGAATGAGTTAATCTATTAAGGAAAAACCAAAGTAATGACCTGATGAACGATTAAGCCAGATTGTTGTGGAAGACTGATCCTCCGACACTAGTTGATGCTGAGAACCCCAGAGATTAGAATAGACAACGTTAAACTTCATGGTCTGGAACTTGGAAGTCATAGGAATGTGCTGCTTAGGTCTCTCTCCGTGTACATGTAGAATCGAGTCTGAAAGAGTGAATAATATGAAAAAATACTGCAACAATCGTCCAGGATCTATGTTGCAGAAAGGGTAACAGATACCGGRAGGCTTCGCCCATCGTGGAAAGATGGCTGAGAAGCTTGGAAGACTGGGTGTGTCCTGGACGAGTATGTATGTTAGCAAGTATGGCAAGCGTTCTATAAATAGAAGGCAAAGGGAGAGAAAGGGTCATTGTTCAGTCCACAATACCTCCTAACAGTTGATCTCCGTCAAAACGATCAATCCTTTGGGATCTGAGTTTTGACATAAATGTTTATAGAGATTTGAGACTTGAAAAGTATTACTACCTAACGTAATTGAGTATAATAAATTTTATATAAATGTATTATTAACTAACGTAATTGTAATTGAGTATAATAAATTTTGATAAATAATATTTTTTTTTCACATTCATAGTTATTTTAATATTTTTAAATTAAAGATTCTAATGAAAATAATACAATTTTTATTTAAAATTTAATATTGTAAATAAAAATTATTTAAAAAAAATATTTAACATTAAAAACAGGAAAGCACATTGTTCTCTAGGTGTAGGATAGTTGGTGAAAGTCACCTCTTTGAAACTTGTCGGGACAATAAATCCAGCTATGTTAAGAGTTGGTGTAAGCACAAGAAAACAAGAAAGGAAGAAAGCACATTATTAATATAAAGTTGTTTGAATTGGGTAAGAAATTTTTAGTGGACACTCCATCTATCATCACTTTTAAATATGTATATTTAACAATTTTTGATAGGATTTGGGGCAAATTTAAATAGATAATATCCTTAAAAATGTCAAAATTTAGAACAATTAAACTACTACTTTATGCTTGATAAGAGATCTAATATCCACTCCCAACTTTGAATGTTTCAAAATTTACAAAAAAATCAAACATTATTATTACTAATAAAAAAACCTACCCATTAAAAAATTAATATTAATTTTTCTAAAAATATTTATATATATTTTTATATTCAATTTAATAATCTCCACCACATACATATATATTCAATTATAAACTATAGATTTAACTATTATGTATAAATCTAAAGTAAATTATAAATTATTAATTTGAAGATTTACATCTGAAATTTAAATATTAATAATATTCAACTAAAGCTTTTTATTGATGATGATTATTATTAAATTGAATATGTTATAACATATATTTTTTTTTTAAGTTAAAAGTATTATATATAAAAGGCTTTCCAAAACCAAAATATAGGTACAAAATATAGAGAATAGCCGTATTGTAATTACTAGACTGCCCCAGCAGAGGGGAAACCAGTCCAGCCAGCAGGGGAGCCAAGCATAAGTAGTGTAATAGTCTAAGATAATAGTCTCAAACTGACTGGTCAACAACTAAAGAGAAGAGAAGCTAAAGAAATTTAAAGTGCCACTATGGACCTAGACATTTGGCAAATAACCTGGCCAGGTGGCATGGACGGCCTCAGACCAAGGTTCCTCCTCGACATATGTCACTTGGTTTTACCACTGCATTCCAACTTCCACGCTGCTCTCGACTTTGTCGGCATCTGGCGAAGTATCCTGCAGCGCTGTGTCCACCTCCACGACCATGTCCTCGTGCTTGGCTTGCTCCAGCCCATTCCCTGCGGATCGTTGCGTCTGGGCGTTTCCTTCACTGGTCGCTATGCAGGGTTCCTCTGCTGAAGCCGCACCTGTCGGGTCCAAGGGGAAATCCTTTTGAAGGGAGGAAAGGAGCTGAAGAAGGACTGCGACCTTTCCATCCGTGGCTTGTAGACGAAATTGAAGGTCCTCCACCCCCTGACGGAGTTCGGAGACCAAATCGAAGAGAATGGTGAGGCTTTCTCTCAGTTGCGTGTCGAAGAAAGAGTCAGAGGACTGATTCTCGGTGTTCTGAGGCTTGCGAGGAGGAGGTGGCTCTCCCACGGTTTTCCTTGATGAATCAAGAACTGGTACAAGGGGAGGCTCAACCGTTGGGGGGGCACGAAGGGGTCATGAGGAGGAACACGACAACCTAGGGATGATAGCTAAGCAATCAAACTGCAAAACGGGCATAGCGGGGGAGGCAGGAAGAAATGGCTCGGGCTAGAGGGATGGGGAGGAGCAAATGGAGGGCGATTCAGGGGGCGAGACAAAAGGCCGACGAGGTTTCCATGGAGAGCCCCTTCGCAACCTTCCCCTTGGGCGTAGCACGAGGTTCGTCATGTGACGACCAAAGGTGACCAGGTGAAACAGGCAGAGGTAGAGTGCCTGGAGTCGAATAGGGACTGCAAAAAGCATGAAGGTGCGGGATAAATCAGGCCATGGCAGTAGAGGGGGGATCCATTTGGAGTGCGAGCGGAGACGAGAGGCAGACACAAGCAACCAAGCCATGAAATGAAACGTAAAAGGAGAGGGAGGCTGCATAAATGAGCTGTTGCGACGTCGTAATAGCAATTTAATGCAGGATTGGGGTGGCGGGCGAAGGCACGAGCCCGTCACATGGCTCCATGCCTCGTTGGCTGATCCCTGCCTCCTCCTCATGCCAAGTGTTCCGCACTAGCACCCCATCCGGGGAATATGTTATAACATATTACAATTATAGTGACATTAAAAAATATTAATAATATTCAACATAAAAGTTTTTATTGATGATGATTATCATTCAGTGAAATTGAATATGTTATAACATATTACATTATGGGATCTTAAAAAGATAATGAATTACTTGGAATTTTTTATAATTGTATTTTGTGCTCTAAAAATATTGAGATCCCCATAGTGAGGAGAGTTGATAGTGTGACAATTTTTTTGAAATTGAATTTAATCTGGGTATATGTCCAACATTCTAAGAGAAAATGCTTTTCATCTTCAACCCTCTTATTGGTAAAAATGTGACACTCTTTCATGACCATTTTATTATTAATTCTTAACTGTTATTTCACATTTGTTTTTCATTTAATCCCGCCCTAACACTCTTTTCTTTCCCTAGCACTCTTTTCTAGCATTATTAAAGCTTGAGTTGTCCTTGATGATGGGTAGATCATCCACTCCAAAAACATACACAAATCAATTTACTGAAATTTCAAATACTACTAAATTTTTTATTTATAATTGTGAAGATTTTCCAATATTTTTATAATGTATTTATAATTATTAAAGTAGTAATAAAATTTTGAAATGTATTTTATTTAAAAATTCTATTTTATTTATTTATTTATAATTGTGAATATTTCCCCATATTTTTATAATGTACATTTATATTTATTAAAGTAATAATAAAATTTTGAAATGTATTTTATTTAAAATGTTCTATGTTAAATATTTTAATTGTTAAATTTAAATTTTAATAAAAAAGAAATAATGGACAATATAATAATAATTAATTGGCTTTTCTATAAGAGTTAGTAAGTTAGAGTTTCCCATTGGAGATGGATCTGAGGTCACTCTGCGGTTTCCTCCGCAACTGCTCACACTTCTGCTCACACTTTCCTCCCTAATTGCGAGCCTCCTTTTTTGGCGAGCTTCCCCCTGCGGTGAACGACATTTCCCTCCCGTTTTTCGTCAGCGCACCAGAACTTACACCACCAGTTACCTACCCCTACAGATCCATGACGACATATGATGAGGATGTGTACTACACCCTGGACCCAACAAAAACCCTTCCCTGGTTCTCGACAGGTGGCAGCCCACATCTTGACTCCCCCAGGCACCTGGCGACATCCGAGGTTTTCTCCTTATGGGGGGATAATGAGATCACATCGTCCTCCATAATCCCTCTGGATCGATCTCCAAATCCTCTCACATCTCCTGGACCTACCTCTCTGTAGCTACATTCCAGTGAGATTTCTTTCGTGGCTACCTCCCAGGGTTTCCAGGCGAGCCCACCCTTTGAGAATTTCGAGTAGCCAGATTCCATGACAGCTCTCAGGACTTCTTCCTTTTCCCTATATGGGTCCTCACCTCCAGATATCAACCCCTATTGGGTCTCTCAGTCCCCCTCCCTCCCCATCTTCCTCCCAGATCCACCCCCCCTTTCTCCTTCTTGCGGGGGATCTCCTTTGGAAGAGCTAGTGGCGACACTGCCCAATTTTGGCACGCATAGGATTGACCCCTTACTCCAGGAATCATGCTTCTTCCTGGATGTCGGCTTGAGGATTTTATCTAAATCCATCATTGGAGGCTCAACAACGGGTTTTATCGGCTCATATCTCCCACCTTAAAATATGAATGGTTGGGACTGTTTAGAAGACGGTGGCAGTGGGGATACAGTTCCTAGCGGTTTGATTGAGGGCCTTGACCCTCACTCCTAGATCAGACACATGAAGAGGAACAAGTGCATCAGGGAAGTTTCAGACTCATCTAACCTCATCCTGGGCAAGGACCTCTCATTGGCAGAAGTTTTGGAGTTTGCAGATAAATCTGTGGTGGGGAAAGTTTAAGAGAGGCATTTTAACGAGAAGACACTTAAAATATAGGCTTACACCACCTGGGGCTCGGCCCAACCTGCACCTCCTCAAATATGTCGATTATAAAGGGGTTGGTTCCTCATCATATTTTGTAATGCATCCCAAGCAGCCCGAGCCCTCTCGGGCTGTTGGTCCATTGACTCATCCCCAATACTACTAAAGCTCTGGGATCCAACCTTTGATGCAACAAGCACGCGAGTGGATTCCTTTCTAATCTGGGTTCGCCTACCTGGACTCCCGCCCCACCTATGGTCCGAGAAGGTCTTTCAAGCTATTGGGAATTCACTGGGAAACTACTTGGACACAAATTTTACATTCAGGTAGTTGGGGGAGATGTCTTTGGCCTATATTTTGGTCTCACTAAACATCAGAGGAGGATTGCATAAGGAATTAAATATCACGGATCGAGGATGCACTGGGGCACAAATCCTTGACTACGAAGGCATATATTTACAATGTCTTCGTTGTCATGCACATAGGAACATACTCAAATACTGCCCATAACCACATCGAGGATGCTCCTCAAACTCTCACCTCCACTTGAAAGAGAATCTTCAGCAGGGGCCTTCTCCCTCGCCATCGGCCTCTCCCACTACTTCTTCAACCTCAAACTCTCAACATTATTCTGATAGACCCCCTTCGAGGGCACAACAACCACCAGAGGGAATGACATCAATCTCAGAGCAGCTAGATTTTGGACGACACCCTCCCCAGGATTGGGAATTAGCTCTGCATCGTCCAACATGTAATCTACAATTTCCCTCCATTGAATCATTTCTAAATTTGCATTACACTATTCCTCTACCGGTTTGGGATCCCCTGCGAGCCTTCAAATATCTTAAAATTAACAGTCCCCCCACACTGAGGCCCCTCCACTCATCCCTCCCCTAAAAGGCCGCGCCTCTTCAAATATCCACACTACTCTCCCTAGCTTCCCTATCCCTCCGCTCCCCCCCCTTCCCAGAACCCCCTCACTCCACTTCGGTCGAAGATCCCTCCTCTAAATATTCATAAGAACCCTCCATTCTCTTCCATATTAGGAATAGAACTATCCTTGGGCCCTGTGAAAAATATCCGGGACATGGAATTGACCCAGATATTGGTACATCAAAGAGAGGGCGGGGACGAACCTCCCTAATTTATAAGGCACAATCCAGAGCATGCCTAGATATTGCATCAGGAAGCCAACAAACTATTTTTGGGGCACTTAGAGCAGTGCATTGCCTCGGGAAGGTTAACCCATGAAATTTCTCTCCTTCAATTGCAGGGGTCTGGTGAGCCCTCATAATAAATCCGCCCTGAAATGCTTGATCACCACTCAACAACCAGACATCATTCTACTTCAATAAATGTTGGCAGACTTTATATCAATCTCTGCTACCCTAACCACTTTTCTCCCGGGTTGGCATTTTGTGGGGATAGATGCCGTTGGAAGATCTGGAGGGCTAGCCACGGGATGGTGCACCAAATAAATAAAATTACTCAACTCCTGGGCACTCAATTCCTGTCTAGGAATTGATATTTTCGTGGAAGTTCTGGGGAAAGAATTCATAATACTCAATGTCTACTGTCCCTATCTCGACAAAACCCCCTTCTGGGAATCACTTCTCATACTCAAGATCCTGAAGGTTGACAATTTAATCTTGGGAGGTGACCTAAATTTATCCTTAGGGGCGATATAGGTCTGGGGCCCCTTAGTGCGTCCGGATCAACTCATTTCTATGACCACCCACATCTTGTTGGCTAATGGGTTGTTGGACATCGCCCCCAGGAAACTAAATCCAACTTGGAGGAATATGCATTCAGGGGAAGCAAGGGTGGTAAAGCGCATTGATCGTTTCCTCATGGCTGAATCACAAATGGAGGAAACCTTCCAAGTAAGGAAATGGAATGGTGCCGGTGGAATATCAAATCATTCCCCAGTCTAGCTCACCTTGGAGGGTGGGCCACACAAACCCCCTTCACCTTTTAAATTCAATGCCTCTTGGCTATCAGATGAGAGCTTCCGGGATTTGGTTCAGACAAATTGGGGGCCTTTTGATCCCAACCCTAGCTCTCCTATGGGTGTACACATTGTGGACAAATTTACAAAAATCAAATCATTAACTATTCCCTGGGCCAAGGAAAAAAGGCAGAGGGAGGAAAGGGAATTACAAAACATAGAAGAAAAAATTGAGGCTATATATCAGGAGGCAAACATGGGTTTCCTATCCGATTCATCCAAGAACACTTTAAAAGACTTGGAATCACGACTCAAAGAACTCTTAGCTGACCAGGAAGCGACTTGGAGACTAAAAAGCAGAGCGATCTAGCTAGAACAAGTGGATGAAAACACAAAATTCTTCCATGCTTTTGCAAAGGGCCGCAAAGCCTCAAATACCATCTGGGATATGAAGGACCAAGAAGGAATAATTGTATCATCCTTCTCAGGGTTGGCGGAGATGGGAAAAAACCACTTTAAAACCTTGTACAAAGCGGATCAAAGGCTAAACATAACTGAAATAGTTCATTTGGCTCTCTATTACCCCATTTTTTTAAATGAGGAAAATAATAGAGACCTCTACTTGGAAGTCAGTGAAGCTAAATTAAAGGAGACTCTTCATAGTTTCCAAAAGGATAAGAGCCTAGGACGAGATGATTGGCCGATAGAATTTTATCTTGGATTCTATGAATTGATTGGACCATACCTCCTCCAGGTGGTGGAAGAAACTAGAAGGAATGGAACGATGCATCTACCTTTCAACACAACTTTCCTGGCCTTAATCCCCAAAAAAGATGAACCCCTCTCCTTCGAGGACTTTCGACCGATCGCATTATGCAACTGTACATACAAGATCATGGAAAAACTCATCTCCATATGTCTTAATCCCATTCTCTCGGAGGTGATATCAAAATAAATTTTTGTTTTTCTAAATGGCTGATAGATACATGAAGCAATTGGAGTGGCACAAGAAGGCCTACACAGTCTAAGATCTCTACGGTCTAAAGGAGCATTATTAAAAAATGATCTCTGAAAGGCCTTTGATTGAGTAAGTTGGTCTTTCATAAGAATGCTACTCACA